>CBVK0102183120.1:0-15247 GCA_900067695.1 Picea abies | reverse complement strand
AGGCCCTAACCCTAAACTAGTTGGTTGACCCTACAAACATAAAAAGTCTAGTTAATTTTAATTAGCGTTCTTTTTAAGGCTTGATTTACTCAAAAGGTGTGGTAGTGCAACTGATGTTGTTAAGACTCTTGCAGAAAAAAAAAATGATAAGAACACTAGCAAAGAACGATTATCTTTCTTATTTTCTTTTGAAATGCTTTTAAAATTAGAAGAAAACACAATGCTATGCTAATTTATTTTTCTTTTTCAAATAACAATGCGAAGAAAATGCCAAGAAAGAAAGAGACCTAAAAAGCCAAGTTTTTAATATTTTCTTCCAATCAAAGAAGGAATAACAAAAGATTCTAAAAGAAAATGATGAATACAGTATTCATGCCCCCCGCCGGCTAAACATTTCAAGATAAAAATAAGTTAAAAAATCTAGGAAACACAAGAAAATAATTTTTTTTTAAAGACAAGCAAACTGACATCAAACCTAGGATTAAAGACTGTAACAAAAGAGACTAGGGCTATATCAAGAAAACCCTTGAGAACTGTGGCTTCATTCAAGGAAGAGGATGACTTCCTCTTCTTTAAAAAAAGATTTTCTTGACACAAGCACACAAATGATACTTCAGCATCCTGTGTATGTACGCGAGCTGTCCAAAGATAGGGCATGTATGTATGCGTGAAAACCCACTATAGGCCACGTAAACCTCTGTAAGTTTTCTAAAAAGAAAAATTAACAGTCAAGGAGACAAGGTAGAGAGTACTGCTATGGAAGACCAGAATCCCTTAAAGACACAGAAACTTACAGAAACTCAAGAATCAGTAAATAAACCAATTAAAGACACCAAAACAAAAATCCCCTAAAAACCCTAGAGGTTCCCCAGTACGGTCGCCAATTATGATGTAGTGGGAAAACCCCTCTACGGACTACACCAGGGTTCTAAAGTGCAAGCAGAGCTAGCCATCTAAAGTCTCCTACTTTTAACAATTATCTCGTCATTACCCCACAATCATACATAAAAGACAAAGTATAGGGATCCAGTAGGCATACCTTAAACTCTGCATCCGGTGTCGATCCCTTTGCGCTTAGTTGCTTCTCAACTGCAGATCTCCTCCCAAGGCCAACCTGCATTCACCAAAAGACAAACAAGAAAAATACAAGCATGCATTATGTTGGTGCAATTATTTGCATAATATATTACCAAACATAAATTATCAACCGTGATTCATAATGAATAGAGTTGGCGAACTATATGTGCCGATAACAGACAGGTTCCTATGTCTGTCTAGTATAGCTTGTATAAGAAAACCAACAATAAAAAAATACTTTGTTTTTAAAGATAACACTCTTCACACAATTAAAAAATTAGGATGCAAAACTTGCAATCATGCACTCAAAATATTTTTCTCAGATAATGCCTTGTCCATATACAAGCTCATGAAGTGGAAAGATGGACTTTGAATTAGTTATCTATAGTTGCTACTCTTAACAACAACTAGAAAGAAAATCTGGGCACACTTCAACAATACCACTCCAAACTTAGAAGAGAAAACTGATAACAAAACTTCTCAAGAAAACAATGAATCGAAAGGTTCTTTCTTAGGTGACAAATCTATTCATTGATGGCACATGAAATGAAGAGATGAAATCAGATCTTGTTCCCTGTAGAAATTAAAACAACCAACACTCTGCATATGATCAAAGGAAAACATCAATCAATGCTAGAGGAAATCACATGTGAAGGAAGACACTCCACTTTAGGCACATGTAAGGTGAGAGATGGAGGTCTTGATTATCCCTAGATTTGCAAGATAGACACAACACTACAACATTAAATCTATCAAATGATTTTCTACACACACATACAAGGATAAATGATGCAAGAGCATCTCTCCACATCAACCAACCAGCCAACCAGCCACGTCAAGCGCACGCATTCAATGCTGAAGAGAGGCATCGACCTCATTTTGATTTAGAATTGAATGTAATTTAATTGCTTAGGCTGTTGAGCTGTGAAGTCGTGCCTTTGCGCAGGATGTAGATAAGAAGGCCTTTAATGTTTGTAAGGCTGAGATCTAGATCCAATTCTGGACTAGATAACTATTCAATGTAATTGAATAGGGTAGGTAGATTGGAGGGAAGAGTTTGAAGAGCCCCCTTAGGTAAAAGAGATTTCATATCTCATTTTGAGTAGAATGAGAATAGAGAAGATCCGAGACCTTGTTAGAGGCCGTGCTTAGGAACACCTTGTACAAATAGGCATTTGCCAATTTAATATAAACAGAAGCAGTTTTTCCTGCATGGATTTTGTGTTAAATGAATGTCTATGAGTGTTCTTATATGCTGTAGATCTATGCTGTAGGTTTACATTTGCAGGAGTGTGCTTGATTTCTAGGTTTGAGGTTCTTTGTGGTTTCATGCCAGGAGGGCATGGCAGAGTACTGCGGTCTTTGAATACCAGTGCACAGAAGCACTTCTGAATTCTGCGAGTTCAGACAAAGACATGCTACAGCATAAGAACTGGAGTCAACAACTCAGGAGAAAGACCTCAAGGTTGTTGAATACCTTGGAGGCTAGGCTGTGGGAGAAGAACAAAGTTGTAGATAGAAGCTCTGAGGAATTCTGTAAAGCTCTGCCAGGTGGGCATCGAGCCAGTGCAAGGAGTGCACAGAGGAAGAACTCTTCTATGAGTTCTTAAGAATTCAAAATCACTAAGGATTCTGAAGATCTCTGCCAAGTGGGCATTGAGCAGGTGCATAGGTGCACAGGAGAGGACAGAACTGATGGATGTTCTGTGAGAAAATACTCTGCCAGGTGGGCATTGAGTAGGTGTGCAGACAGGCACAGGAAGAAGAGAACTCTTTGAGTTCTGGAATTTAAAGGAAGAATCCATTGAAGGATCTTCACAGGTTTGTTGAACACCCTGCAGACTCAGCAAGAGGTTGCTTGAGAGAGAAATAGCCAGGAGGTCATTACATTTTCCATCTGTGGGAGAGGAAAGAAGGATAAAATCCCTTAAGGGTCTGAGCATTTGAAAATCTCAGGAGAGACAACACTGTGTGTGCATGAAGACTCTGTAGAGGCGAAGAAGTCAAAGAATCCCTCGGGGATTCAAGGCAAAAAGCTCAGGAGGAACAAATTCGTGGAGAATGCAGGCGAGGCTTAAAGCTGAGGAGCTCACAGAGAAGGAAGACAAAGGTCGAGGCCTTTGAGAACTTGGAATTTTCCCAAGAACTGGAAGCATGTAGAAGCTCAGGAGGGAGCACAGTAGCCGTCAGATCGACTGGAGAAAGAGTTTTGAACCGTTGAAGATTTCATGTCCAGGAAGGAAGATTAGGAGGAGTGCACAAGAAGGACGGATCTGAATCGTTAGATCTAGAGAAAAATCCCGTCAGCCGTCAGATTTGGCGAAGGAGCAGGGAGGTTACGACTGGGTTTCCAAGGTGTGAGCCCAGGAGATTCTGGACCGTCGGATGTTAACATAGATACTCGTCAGCCGTTGGATCGATCGAAAGGTGCATGGTGTTTAAACCATCACGAATAGCCGAGGTGAAAGTCCCGACGAGAGCAGCTAATTGGGATATCAGAATTCATGATATCGGGAGTCACGATGACATGAGATCGAGAATTTTCATAGGAAAAGTCCCGGGAAATATCTGAGCCATCTGTTTATGGAGACGCATGGCGGGGATCAAGTGACCCATCGGTATATCGACTATCGGGGTTTTGAGTTGACAGAGAATTTCTGTCATCAGGGTATCGAAAATCCTGAAATCGTGAGATTGGATCAGGGCCATCCATCTGTTGGGGACACGTGGTGGAGATCCAGACGATTGGGAAAGTCCTGATAGAAAATTCAAAATCGGTGCATCGGGGTTTGGCGTTTCTCGAATCTTGAGAGCAAGACCTCCAGAGGATCAGAAGTCGTGAAATCATGAGAGGTGATCAGGAATGTCCATCATAGGAGGACGTGTGGAGGAGATCAAAGCATTCAGGAGATTTCCCGAAAGGAAAGCTATCTATCGGCATTACGGGGATTGGGATATCGAGGATCCCGTGGATAAGAGGTTTATGCATTTTGGCATTGCGATGTCTAAAACCCCGATAGGAAATAAGGTTGCGGTCTTATGGGAAGTGGTCATGTGGACTAGAGCCTAGTCAGGAGGGGCTAAGGTGGGAAAGGTCGTTTTGGCATATCAAAGATTTGATGATCGGGAGATCGCGGGGATAGAGGTTCGTGAAAACGAGAATCACGAAACTTCGAAACCCGAAATTACATCAGGAAAGTTCACGATTAAGTGCAGAAGAGCCGTGCAGGTGAGAGAAGGACCTGTGGATCAGGTTTTTAACAAATATTCCACTGAGGAATCGAAGAGTCACTTTGGCTCAAAAGGGGAAGTTGAATGATCCTTAAGACCGGGAGGTCATCATAGGGGCCTTTGATGAGGTAGAGGTATGTGGCTTGCGTCAAAGTGGTATCAGAGTAGGAACTTCACTTGTATATTTCAGGTGAAGTGAGAAGACAAAAGAGGACAGGGTTGCTGGAGACTCTGTGGTGATTGTTTGCAGGTAGGCAACGATCAAGAAGAAAGTCAGGAGGACTGTAGGAGAAGCTGGGACACTCATGTTTATAGAGTGACAGTAGCAGGTTTGCCAGGAAGGCAGACAAGGATAACAACATGGCTACTGAAGGCCGTAGATTTGTTGGAAGAAAGGACCAAGAGCTGATGAGTGACGCAGAATGGGATGAAGAACTCGCTGAGATGAATGTGAGACTGGATGAAATTGCAATTGAGATGCGGTAGGATAAGAGGTCGATATGGATGCACGAATGGCCCATGAGGAAGGCAAAAGAAAAATGGCCAGTCAAGGAGTTGATGGCTAGAAGACAAAGTAGGTTGTTAAAAGGATGGTTGAGGTATGCTGAAAACCTCGACGGACCTGAGGAAATGGTTCAGGTATGTGAACCAGATATTGGGAGAGATCTCGGTGAGGAGAATGAATTGGGATCAACTGAAGAGGATCTCAAGAACTTCCAGGAAGGCAGAGAGGAAATTCCAGTTTGCCAGGTGGGCAATGAGTTGAGATTACTCTGGGATCTCAGAGACTGTCAAGAAGACAGGCAAGGAATTTCACATTTCCAGCTGGGCAATGAAATGAGGTTGCTGAGGGATCTCACAGACTGCCAGGAGGGCAGCAAAAGGTTTCCAGTTTTCTAGGTGAGCAAGGAAACAGAGATGGAATTAGTTGATTCCATGGATTTCCAGGAGGGTAGTAGAGAGACCCCATATTACCAGGTGGGCAGGGATGAGCAGGTGAGTTTTGATCAGCCCGAGGAGCTAACAGAGTATATGAGCTGAGAGGTGAGTTTGGATCAGCAGGTGCAGTTGACAAAGGAGGAGGATCTAAAGAATTTTCTGATGATTGGAGGAATTGGAATATTCCTACCACTTGCCCAAGAGGAGGTAGAATTCTGTATTGCAGATGTAGCAACAATAGAAGAACATTCAGGTGTGACTATCAGGGAAGAAGAATTGGAGCAGATATATGAAGATGCCCAAGAAGGAGATGAAGAAAATGAGCATTCTGAGGAGTGTGTCAACACTTTCAGCTAGGAAGCTGAGGAAGCTGCAACACTGAAGCTGATAGCAGAAGAAATAGAAAGGGATGATGAGCATTCTGAGGAATGGCTCAATATTTTTAGCAAGGAAGCTAAAGGGACTGCAACATGGGAGTTTGCAGCAAAAGAAGACGAAGAGGAAGAAAACATTATTTTGGCTGATCTGTGGGAACATATTAAAGCCCTGGATGAGAGGGTAAAGGTGCAAGGTGTGCACATCCAACAAGTGAAGTTGGAAGCTGATGCAGAAGACATGGGAGATCCCAGTGATTTGTCCATGTGCCGAAATTTTTTGCAGCTGAGGAGACTGCATGAACAAAGCCAGCCACTGGAGCAGCTAGACTGAGTGATATAAGACATCATAAGGATGATGTTGAGGTCAGCAGAAACTGTTAGCAAGGAGAGGCTGAGCAGAGGGAAGGAAGCAGCAACAACAACGCGGAAGCAGCAACAGGATGGAGTGGATGATAGACTCCAGAGGATGATTTGGGATCCAAGAGGATTTCAACATCAGAGATGGGAAGTCCATGAGCAGGAGCTCATGAATTTTGTAGCTGAGGAGTATGATGCAGGAGCATCTCTCCACGTCAGCCAACCAACCAGCTAACCACATCGAGCACAAGCATTCAATGCTGAAGAGAGGTGTCAACCTCATTTTGATTTAGAATTGCATGTAATTTAATTGCTTAGGCTGTTGAGCTGTGAAGTCGTGCCTTTGCGCAGGCTGTAGATAAGAAGGCCTTTAATGTTTGTAAGGCTGAGATCTAGATCCGATTCTGGACTAGACAACTATTCAATGTAATTGAATAGGGTAGGTAGATTGGAGGGAAGAGTTCGAAGAGGCCCCTCAGGTAAACGAGATTTCGTATCTCATTTTGAGTAGAATGAGAATAGAGAAGAGCCGAGACCTTGTTACAGGTCGTGCTCAGGAACACCTTGTACAAATAGGCATTTGCCAATTTAATATAAACAAAAGTAGTTTTTCCTGCATGGATTCTGTGTTAAATGAATGTCTATGAGTGTTCTTATATGCTGTAGATGTATGTTGTAGGTTTACATTTGCAAGAGTGTGTTTGATTTCCAGGTTTGAGGTTCTTTGTGGTTTCATGCCAGGAGGGCATGACAGAGTACTGCGGTCTCTGAATACCAGTGCACATAAGCACTTCTAAATTCTGCGGGTTCAGACAAAGACGTACTGCGGCACAAGAACTAGAGTCAACAACTCAGGAGAAATACCTCAAGGTTGCTGAATACCTTGGAGTCTAGGCTGTGGGAGAAGAACACAGTTGCAGACAGAAGCTCTGAGGAGTTCTGTGAAGCTCTGCAAGGTGGGCATCGAGCCAGTGCAAGGAGTGCACAGAGGAAGAACTCTGCTGTGAGTTCTTAAGAAGTCAAAATCACTAAGGATTATGAAGAGCTCTTTCAAGTGGGCACTGAGCAGGTGCATAGGTGCATAGGAGAGGAAAAAACTGCTGGATGTTCTGTGAGAAAATACTCTGCCAGGTGGGCATTGAGTAGGTGTGCAGATAGGCATAGGAAGAAGAGAACTCTTTGAGTTCTGGAATTTAAAGGAAGAATCCACTGAAGGATCTTCACAGGGTTTCTTAACACCCTGTAGACTCAGAAAGAAGTTGCTTTAGAGAGAAATAGCCATGAGGGCATTACATTCTCCATCTGTGGGAGAAGAAAGAAGGATAAAATCCCTTAGGGGTCTAAGCGTTTGAAAAGATTAGGAGAGACAACACTGTGTGTGAGTGAAGACTCTGTAGAGGTGCAGAAGTCAAAGAATCCCTTGGGGATTCAAGGAGAAAAGCTCAGGAGGAACAACGTCATGGAGAACGCAGGCGAGGCTTAAAGCTGAGGAGCTCACAGAGAAGGAAGACAAAGGTCGAGGCCTTTGAGAACTTGGAATTTTCCCAAGCACTGGAAGTGCGCAGAAGCTCAGGAGGGAGCACAGTAGTCATCATATCGGCTGGAGAAAGAGATATGGACTGTTGAAGATTTCACGTCCAGGAAGGAAGGTCAGGAGGAGTGCACAAGAAGGATGGATCTGAACCGTTGGATCTAGAGAAAAATCCCGTCAGCCGTCAGATTTGGCGAAGGAGCAGGGAGGTTACGACCGAGTTTCCAAGGTGTGAACCCAAGAGATTGTGGATCGTCGGATGTTCACATAGATACCCATCAGCCGTTGGATTGGCCGAAAGGTGCACGGTGTTTAAACCATCAGGAATAGCCAAGGTGAAAGTCCCAACGAGAGAAGCTAATCATGATATTGGCATTCATGATATCAGGAGTTTCGATGACATGAGATCGAGAGTTTTCGTAGTAAAAGTCTCAAGAAATATCTGAGCTGTCCATTTGTGGAGACGCGTGGCGAGGATCGAGCAACCCATCGGTATATCGGCTACCAGGGTTTTGAGTTGACACAGAATTTCTGTCATCGGGGTATCGAAAATCCCGAAATCGTGAGATTGGATCAGGGAAGTACATCTGTTGGGGACACATGGCGGGGATCCAAATGATCAGGAAAGTGCCGATAGGAAAGTCAAAATTGGCGCATAAGGGTTCGATGTTTCACGAATCCTGAGAGCAAGACCTCCAGAGCATCAGAAGTCACGAAATCGCAAGAGGTGATCAAGAACGTCCATTATAGGAGGATGCGTGGAGGAGATCAGAGAATTTGGGAGATTTCCTGAAAGGAAAGCTATCTATCGGCATTACGGGGATCGGGATATCGGGGATCCCGTGGACAATAGGTTTATGCATTTTGGCATTGCGATGTCCGAAACCCCGATAGGAAATAAGGCTGCGGTTTTATGGGAAGTGGTCATGTGGACTAGAGCCTAGCCAAGAGGGGCTAAGGCGGAAAAGGCCATTTCGACATATCATAGATTCGATGATCGGGAGATCGCGGGGATAGAGGTTCGTGACAACGAGAATCGTGAAACTCCGAAACCTGAAATTACATCGGGAAAGCTCACGGTTAAGTGCATAAGAGCTATGCAGGTGAGAGAAGGACCTGTGGATCAGGTTTTTAACAGAGATTCCACTGAGGAATCGAAGAGTCACTTTGTCTCAAAAGGGGAAGTTGAACGATCCTTAAGACCGGGAGGTCAACGTAGGGGCCTTTGCTGAGGCAGAGGTATGCAGCCTGCGTCAATAAAAAATATTCACTAAAGAATGTATGTTGCACTCATAAATCCATATTACATTCTAGAAATATATATTGCACTCCAAAAATTCTCCCTCACTCGCTTAGAATTACCACACATCTTTATTATATTTTGTCAAATGTTTACTGAAGCAAAACAAAAATAAAGTTAGATGTTTATGATCAAAACAAAAATGATTGTATCCATACACAAACCAGAATTATATATACAATAAATACAAACAAGCTTACCTTGGTTGGGTCGGTGGGCCCTTTCCATACCAACAAGGTAGCTTTAAAAGAAACTTACAGAGAAAAAGGTTTGATAACACACATCAATTCCATGAACTGCAATTTATATCATTACTTGAGAAAAACAGAGGTACAATCCACAGTCTTCAAGAATCACCTCTACAACATAACAATTCCTCTTTCTTCAATAACCAATCTTGTAGCATAATAATTCCCCCTCTACTAAGACCTATGAGGTCTTATTTATACATAAAATCCATGGAGGAATGGATGAAACCAAATCCCCAAGCTAAGAAAACAATTTTTACAATTTTAGGATAAATCCCAAAAATCTGTGTTTTTTAACAATCTGGGTAGATTCGAGTTAGGGCACCACCCATATCTCCCAAACCAAATATAATTTTGAAAAATTTCCGACATATTACTCAATTTTCCATATTTAGGACAAAACCCATATATTAGAATTTCTAGATCTGATACCATATGCATGAAAATTGAGGCACAAGTTGGCAGTTTGAGTTTTTTTTTCTAATTTTGGTAGAATCATTCTCCCTGAGCTGGAGGTCCACATGTGTGAGATGGGTGAATTTTGACTCATTTTTTTGCATGTAAACATCATTCCGGACAAAACCCATGTGCCTACGTTTTGTCTAGAAACATTCAAAAATTCCAAATTATGTCTAGTATTAGAATAGCACAGTTGGTACCAGATTAGCATAGTTGGTACCGAATTAGAACAACTAGTACCAGAATCTTGTAGGCAAGGGTTTAGTATTGGATGAAGCTGCTTAAGAGTCAAAGTGATTAGGATCACACATAATCAAGCATTTAATCGAATTAACTCAAGAAAACTAAACAAATCATGCGTAATCATAATTTACCCCTTATGCACATGAACAAGGTATTCAAGCGTATTTATGGAGGAAAAAGTCGGGTATATACTCATAGAACAGGTAGAATAGGTTCAGATCGAGGGTAATATAGGGCATTAAAAGTGTCAAAACTGAGATTCAACATTCCCCCATGCTTAAGTCATTTCATGTCCTCATGCAACAATGATCTTCAAAATTGATGATACTCTTCACTCGATCAAACATTCCCTGAAGTTTCATCCTTCTTCAGTTCCTAAGTTCTCATTAAACAATATAAACTTCCTAGCTTATGCTTCATACTTTCTACCCATGGAAAAGTAGTTATGACGGAAAATTGGAGGCATGAGTAATAGATTAGATATGTTAGTGATTTGATGTTAAGTCTTATCCAATATGTTGTGGATCATAGTTAGGATAAAGGGATGGATGTGGCTCTAATATGATTATAGGATAGTGGCCAAGAGTTTTCGAAATGAATTTGACTTAATAGGCCTCCCTGGCTATATTACCTTTTAAAATGATATAGCATAGTTTTAGATCTCATTTGAAGAGAGGAACACATAAGAGAATACATCCCAAGATGATTAACTCGTTTGCTATCCAAGTTTTTAGAGATGAATCTCTTCTTGTTTAGGTAAGGTGAATTACATATACTGAGGGTCCCACTTCTCATGCAAACCTTTTTTTTTTTAAAGATAGAACTCTAAAGTGGATACTTGAAGGTTCTTAAGAACACCATCTGAGAGATATAAAGGTCATCTCCTAGCCTTGATTTGATAATGATTGCTTCAGAATGAGACCCAAGTGTTTATGTTCAGTTTTAAGTGTGCCACTTTATGTTTTTCAACTCCCTTTACCTAGCATAGCCCCGCTTCCAGTAGGCCTATTCAGTACCCCGACAGGTTTACCTTAGTACCATACAAGCATGGCCTCGTTGCCAGCAGGCCAGTTTAGTACCTCGACGGGTTTACTTGTACTTCCTGATACTTCCTTTTTATTATATTACTCAAAAGATTTATAATGTTGTATACTATTCATTGATAGTTTTAAGAGTATAAGGAAGGCAAGTGGTATGAGAGTGTTTTAGAGTTATTAGGCACATAATTAATTGTTTGCAATTATCCCAAGGGATACATCATTCACATTCAACTTAAATCTCAGTTATTCAATGTATAATGTAACATATCAGATAATGACTAAGAGGTCCCTCTAGTTAATCCTCATAGGGTTCTCATGAAAGTTCATTGAGGTTTTGCAAGGGCAGTTCCTCAGATGAGGTTTTCAACAATACCTCCTAAGAAAAACTTGTAAATATAAACTTGGATAAAAACTTCTTTGAATCAACTAGGTTAGTATTTGACATAATGGTGTTACCAGTTTTCAATGGATATTTTAATTAGCAATCACTTCTTCAAAATGATGAGGTAATAAGACAAGTGCACCCATTATCATATAGAGTTAAATGTGAAAATATCTTCTTAAAGGATAGAAAGGATGATTCATTTAGGGTTGAGTGTAGAAATGTAGGAGGAAGATGCACATGAGAGTAAAAACAATTCAACACAAGACTTAAATGATCCTTGATAGAAAGAACATGAAGAGATTAGCCCATACCTCCGATTACCTAAAGTGAAAACAATGTTAAGCACAGGACAAATATCATATCACATTGGCATCAATACCAGCTAAGTAATGGAGCAAGTTTCTGCAGTACCATAATATATAGTACCAGAATAGGATAGTACCAGAATAGAGTAGTACCAGAACAGAGTAGGGGGCAGAAACAGAGTGATAGGATGAATGATTTCTATACGAGGAGATGTATACGAGGGATTGCAAAATTTCATGGTAGGGAGCATGCAATAATTTAGAGTAACCATATGTTTACTGCATAATTAATCTAATTTCTTTAATAAAATGAAAAATGTTGAGTTTATACATCCTATTACTTGAAGCATTTAAAACGAGTAGCAAAAACTTTGAGTATAGGATAAGGACTACCAACACCTCCTTACCAGTACCGGATCACCTTAGTACCAGATGGATGCAGATTTCATTTTTCTCAGTACCAGAATATCACAAGCCTTCTCCTTTAGTACCGGATGAGCACAGAGCCTCTCCTATAGTACCGAATAAATGCAGATTTTTTCCCAGTACCGGATGATGGCAGACCTTCTCCCACAATACCAGATGAACACATATTTTTTCCAGTACCGGATGAACACAGTTTTTTTCCCAGTACCGGAATAGCATAGAGATGTTATCCAGTACTAGATCCCCACAAAATTTCATTCCGGTACTCAATGAGAATTTGGGCAAGGTACCTGGGGGTAGTGCTCTATAGTCTATAACTTTGTAGGATTCCCTTTGTAGAAGTTGCTGGTGTTTTCTGCAAACTAGAATTTGTAGGCTTCTCCTCGTGGCTGGCATACTTTGAGTATCAAGCTATAGAAGATGCTAGCAATCACTGTTGTTTCAGGAAGAAACATATGAATTTGTTCTGTTGAAATATCATGCTGGAAAAACAATGCTTTTGTTGTCACTTCCATTTTATTAGACAATAAACCTAACTACTAATGTCTCAGCAACCACTCCCCCATGCTTGAGGTTTTTCATGGCCTCATGAAAACAATGTGAGACGCTAAAAAAGGCTTATCAGAGGGTTGCAAACATTTTCTAAAAACAAACCAATAGAACTAATTAAGACTAGATTTTTATTCATGCTTAAAAACAAAAAATTTAGGGAAAATGTCAAAAGTTGAATTATTAGCTATGAATAAAATAGTTTGGAATTAACATTCAGTTTCAAATGCTATTAAAAATATCACTTACTTAATCATCCTTGTGAAATAGTGGTCTTAAAATAGATAGGTAATGATGAAGCACAGATACATAATTTTTAACAACTTAAGGAAAAAGAAGAAATTTTAAGAAATAGGTCATGAAGCACTCCCTTAAGTGTTATCTTTTGTTGACAAGGATTTCTTGTCCAATTTTTAAACCCTTCCAGTATTATGTGTGCATTCAAAGGATGAAGAGATTCCCTTCTCATAAGATTCCAAACAAAATCATCATAACTTTTAAAAAGAAATCTACTATAGGAACAAAATATCTTAAACCGATTTCTTTATTAGATTTTGACATTCCCATTTATGAAAAGTATGAAAGATAGGTTGCATTGAAACATTTATTTATTTATTTACTATCCTACTCTAATTGAACAAAAGAAAATGTGCTTCAAGTATAAGAATACTTCCAGTGAAGCCATGTGCAGAACATGGTTAGAAATATATCCATACTCAGGTTTAAAGGATAAATTTTAATGCATACAAGAGTATGAAGGACGAATCGCTTTGATGATGAGATCAAGCAATAGTGAAAAATAAAAGAGTGGTGTGACCTAATAAGTAATTGAAACCATATTTCAACAGGATCGTTATATTCTTGTTTCTCTTCTTTGTTTAGGTCACACTGAATGTCTTCCTCTACCATGCTCTGCATATTATCCTCTTCAAGATTATTGGTCTTTGGAGTACATAAAGGATCTGCTAAGAGGCATGCTAAGGACTCCTTAATCTCAGGTTCCACTGGTTTCTCTCCATCAAATTCTATCCATGATTCTTTATTATCCTCAATAAATTGACAAGAGGAATCCGAGGAGACTTCTAAATATTCCTATGGAGAGACAACTAAATTCTTGACTGCTGTTAATATATGCTCTTCCTAAGAGACGGATATCCCATCTACTGCTAGAATGCGAGAAATTTCATGGAGGAACATTTTTCAAGCTCTTGATCATCCTTGAATTACTCTAGCTGGTTGATGATCCCTATCTCGCAACACAGATTAGTACTCGGGGGGTTCTTACAACACCCCAAACATGATTTATCATTAATGATCTAAATTTTAAAACTATTTGAAAAAACAAAACAAACCAAACTTGAAATCCTTGTGTTATTGGGACCCTACTGTCACCAGGTTATCTATTCGCACAAGTTATCTTATCATAAGTAAAACTAAATTTGCAGAAATAAAAACACACTTGCATCAAAAGAAGAGAGGACAATCTAACTTTGGAGCAACCCCACCAAAGTGGATGCGTGGGCTCTTCTCGTACGTCTTACTGTCTTATCTCCACCCTTAGGTCATCCATAAAACTAATACAAAACCATTAAATCAATCTGATTCAAATACTACCTATTACTGTTTACAACTCCTCGACAACGACGCTAAAATGTTGGTGCAATTATTTGCATAATATATTACCAAACATAAATTATCAACCGAGATTCATAATCAGTAGAGTTGATGCACTATATGTGCCGATAACAGATAGGTTCCTATGTCTGTTTGGTATAACTTAGACAAGAAAACCAACAATAACAAAATACTATGTTTTTAAAGATAACACTCTTCACACAATACAGAAATTAGGAAGCAAAACTTGCAATCATGCACTCAAAAGATTTTTTTTAGATAATGCCTTGTCCATTTACAAGCTCATGAAGTGGAAACATGGACTTTGAATTAGTTATCTATAGTTGCTACTCTTAACAACAACTAGCAGGAAAATCTGGGCACACTCCAACAATACCACTCCAAACTTAGAAGAGAAAACTAATAACAAAACTTCTCAAGCAAACAGTGAATCAAAAGGTTGTTTCTTAGGTGACAAATCTGTTCATTGATGGCTCATGAAATGAAGAGATGAAATTATATCTTGTTCCTTGTAGCAATTAAAATAACCAACACTTTGCATATGCTCAAAGGAAAACTTCAATCAATGCTAGAGGAAATCACATGTGAAGGAAGACACTCCACTTTAGGCACATGTAAGGTGAGAGGTGGAGGTCTTGATTATCCCTAGATTTGCAAGATAGAAACAACACTACAACATTAAATCTATCAAATGATTGTCTACACACAGATACAAGAATAGCAAATGTTCACTAAGGAATCTATGTTGCACCCATAAATCCATATTACATTCCAAAAATCTATATTCCACTCCAAAAATGCTTGTTCACTAACTTAGAATTACCACACATCTTTATTGTATTTTTTCAAATATTTACTGAAGAAAAACAGAAATAAAGTTAGATGTTTATGATCAAAACAAAAATGAATTTATCCATACAAAAAATAGAATTATATATACAATAAATACAAAACCCGTCAAATGGTTATGTAACGGCCCGAAAACCCGTATCCCTTTGCAATTTTTATACTTCGTGCTTTTTTGTGAGTGTACATAGGCTATAGTGGTGCAACAAGCATGTGTATGCGGGCAGTAGTGAAGTAGGGCTCGTACACCTTCAAAAAAATGGTTTTTTAGAAGAGTTGTTTAGTGATGGCTTGGCAAA
>CBVK0102182990.1:0-11763 GCA_900067695.1 Picea abies | reverse complement strand
GAACCGCTCTTCCGATCTCACTGCCCGAGTTCACAAATATATTCCATACCTTGTGTACCAAGTTGGGAATTAAATATTCTGAGTGACATCTGGTGCTTAAGTATCACAGTGCTCTACATCGATACATCTAGACTGAAATGGAATTTTTAGACATCTCGTCCTTGGGTGGGGCCTATCGATATGTCGTCAATATCGAGCAAAAGCTCAAACAAAGGACACAACAATTTGGGCCTGGGAACCCTGCACAACAAAAGCAAGGAAAGGGCAACCCCAACCTGCAGAACAAAGGACAAAACAAATATGGATAGCATCAAGACAACTAGTCCAAGCCACAGGAAAAGAAAGACACCAGAAAGATAAAGAAAGATATCGGGAAGTGGTGCGACTTCCATAAGAGCCCTTGGCATAACACTGCTAATTGCCTCTCCAAGCAGTGGTTGGTGGCCGAGGTGAAAGCCTCTGAATGATATGCGGGTTACGACTCTGAGTCAGAACTAGAAAGGGGGAGATAGATCATTGATGCAGAACCCAGTGCTACCATTGTCACCACCAAGCTCTAGCCTGGTGAACCAGACGAGCCAGCAGAAGGTGAGTGTCTTTTTCATTCACAGATGTGGGTGAAGGTTACCCCACTGCACTTCATCATTGATAGCAGTAGCTAGAAGAACCTCATCTCAGTAGAGGTTGTCAAGCGACTCGCCCCACTGACAACGCCACACCCGCAACCCTACACCATTGGATGTCTCTGCCAAGGAATCGATATCTATGTCAGCCAACAATGTCGCTTTTCATACGACATCAAGCCCTTCAAAGACGAGGTATTGTGTGATGTTTCTCCTCTCGAAGTTTGTAATGTTATTTTGGTCCAACCATATTTATGGAAACATCATGTTGTATATGAGTCTATGCCTCGCAGTGTTATTATTACTTTGAAAAAGAAATTGTACAAGATACCTGGGGTAGTCCCACCTAGTGTTATTTCCTTGATCTATGCCAAGCAATGCAGGAAGGTCATCTTGCAGATGGGGAAATTTGTCTTTTTCATGATTCACTCTCAGAGTGAGCAAAAGATCGCTGCCACATCCAGAGCCTCTGCGACTGACCTCTCCACACAATAGAAACAAGTAGATAAGGTCATGGAAGAATACTCAGATATCTTCTCCTCACCTATTGGGGTACCTCTTCACTATTAGGTCAAGCATCCCATCGATTTGACCCCTGGCACACCACTTCCCAATGAGCCAATACATCATCGCTCTTTGGTAGAGAATGAGAAGAACAAACGGTAGATCCACGAACTGCTCCATAAGGGGCACATCCGTCCCAACTCATTGTCTTGTGGGAGCCCAATCGTGTTGGCACAAAAGAAAAATGGAACCTCCCGAATCTCCATTGATTACCAGGCCCTAAATAAAATCACAATAAAAAATCGGTACCTGATTCCCTGAATTGACAACCTCCTTGATCAACTCACGGGGGCCAAATACTTCAATAAGATTGATCTGAAGTCTAGCTACCACAAGGTCCCAATAGAACAAATAGATGTATGGAAGAATGCCTTCAAGTCAAAAGAAGGTCTTTTTGAATGGTTGGTCATGCCCTTTGGTTTGACAAATGCTCTAGCCACTTTCATGACGATGATGGATGATATCTTGTGACCATTCACTAAAACTTTTGTAGTGGTTTATATGGATGGCATCCTCATCTACAACAAGATGTGGGAGGAACACTTGCAACATATTCAACAGGTTATGCACACCCTGTGACAACACAAGCTATACGCCAACTTGGAAAAATTCTCCTTCAGCATGGACAGGGTCCATTACCTCGGCTACATCATTGATCAACATGGAGTACATGTGGATCCAGCAAAGATCCAGGTCATCCATGACTATCTAGCCCCAACCACACTCACCGAGCTTTAGAGCTTCTTAGGCCTTGCCAATTTCTACCGTAGGTTCATGTTGGGATTCTCCCATATTGCTTGGGATCTCATCCAAGTAACCATGGGTGATGGTAAGCAAAAATTTGTGTAGGGTCGGTCCCAACAACAAGCGTTTGATGATTTGAAGAAGCGCTTGTGCTCAGCCCCAGTACTTTCACTACCAGACCTGCAACAACTCTTTGAGATTGAGACAGATGCTTCAGACTATGCTGTGGGCATCGTTCTCACTTAGCACGACCACCCCGTGTCCTATCATAATGAGACACTATCAGATGTTATCCATAAGTACCGTACTTATGACAAAGAAATGTACTCCATTATGCAAGCTTGCCGCCAGTGGAGACATTATATTCTTTGGAATGAGACAATTATCCACACTAATCATAAGCCATTGTAGTTCATGCAGACACAAGGAAAACTGTAGAATGAATGCCATTAGATGTGGTCCACATACTTGCAACAATTCCACCTCAACATCAAGTATAAAACATGAAGCACCAACCGCGTCGCTAATTTCCTTAGCAGACTGCAAATCGTAGCACTCACCATGGTGCTAGACTCTTGTGGCCATGAGACCTCTGGATGGCCCCAACTCTGTGAGATAGACCTTGACTTTTCCACCACCTACCAAATGTTGGGCGCAAATGCATTTGTCGGTAATTTCCATCTTCAGGATGGGTTGTTGTGTCATCTGATCCATATCTGCACTCCATCAAGCGACATCAAGCGAGCAAGCAAATCTGATCTAGGAATCCCACTACAGTCGAGTGGAAGGACACTTCAGTGTCGAAAAGACAGTGACAATGCTACAAAAACATTTCTACTAGCTGAACTTCGACATGAGGTCAACAAGTATATTAGGTCTTGCACTGTCTGCGCTATTGCCAAACCGACCACTAAGAAACAGGGCCTATACACCCCTCTGCCTTCTCCTCACAGGTCATGGGAATCCATCTCAATGGACTACATGTCGGGCCTCCCATCCACCAAGGGGGGAAATGATTGTGTTTTTGTGGTTGTTTATCGCTTTTCTAAGATGGAGATTATCGCTGCCTACAAGAAGAGCATCATAGCAGAGGCCATTGCCAAGATATTCTTTGAATGAGTTTGGGTACATTTGGGAATCCCACAAACCATTATCTCAGATCGGGAAATTTGATTCCTCAGTACATTTTGGTTGATCCTCTAGTCATTACTAGACACCAAGCTCACCAAATCCACAACCTTCCACCCCCAGACAGATGGCCAAAATGAGGTTGTAAATAGAATGATCATGCATATATTGCGCATGTATAATTCCAAGCACCCTCACACATGGGATGAGAGTCTTCCCTATGTCCAACATAGCTACAACTGAGCCCTGCATAGCTCAACTGACCACAACCCCTTTTAGGTGGGGTTGGGATTCCAACCCTTGGGTCCCATAGATGTTGCACTATCCCTTGCAATCACCTCGACTGACTCATCTCCTGCTCCAACTGAAGCTAACAAAGCCACCCAGTTCATTGAGAAGATCCAACACATTCATCAATAGGTTCAGGATATCCTACAAAAGTCCAATGACAAGTACAAGCAACACCATGATCAACATCGAATGCCACATAAATTTCAGGTGGGATATAAAGTTTGGTTGCACTTGTAGAAAGAATGCCTTACAAACACTTTGTTATGGGTCGTACACCATAACCAAGGTTGTGGGTGATAATGCTTTTGAGCTCAAAATTCCTCCTTTCCTTGGCTTGCACCCAATGTTCAATGTGGATTTCCTTCGACCTTATTTCCCACCATTATTGGACACCTCAGAGATAACAAAACAATTGACACCAAAAGAGCTCAACCCCGACTGCATACAACAGGAATCTAGTGATCATATTGTGGACAAACAGGTCAAATACACTCTCCAACAAAGGATCCAACTTTATCAAGTTGTCAAAGCAGGGCAGCTCCTGCACCAAGGCAAGTGGCTCACCTGGGGCCAAATTCAGTATAAATTTCCTCATCTGATGGGGACACTTAATGCAATGGAGATAATTTATTCCTAAGGGGGGAGGATTTATCCAGATGGATGTCCGTGGCCTCCCACCTATTCCAACTAGTTCATTTTGACAGTTTTTTCCTAGTTTTCGGGACCATGACTTCCGAGGGTTTTTTGAGGCCCTAAACAACGTTTTTAGGACTCTCCACAATTAGAATATAGTTTGATGAAAACATGTGTAGTCCTCGGATATACCTTTCCAACGGGCTATTGTGCGCCTAAAACAAATATTGTATGCAAAAGTTACGACCTCGGGAAGTTGATGTACTAACTTACCCAAACGGGGCCCACATGACTTTTGGCGCTTCATCTCCTAGGGGGCCCACATGACTTTTGGCGCTTCATCTCCTAGGGTTAGGTTTTTGGACGTCTGGGGTTCTTGACATTATTTTTTATTGTAAAAAGGCCTTCAGAGCCTCATTGTAATCAAATTCTTGCGAATGAGCATAGCCGACACATCTCTTCTCAGAGATAAGCCTCCACCATTCCAACAAGCTTGTTTTCTGTTTCATTTTACAGTTTCAACTTATTTCCTTATTGAATAGAAACTAGTTTTACTGTATCTCTGTTATTATGTGTTAAGCATATTTTAATAATTTGTATTTGTTTTGTTTTGCTCATAAAATCCATATCATTGGTAGTGTGACAAATATTTTGAAAATGAGATCTAATCTAGGTATAGGCTGGATAATCTAAGAGAAAGTTCTTTTCATATTCAACCGTCTTAGTGTCACAAAGGTGACACACTCTTTCATCCCATGGAGTTTTAGGAATTTACCAATGCCCAGTTTCACTATGGAGCTCGTGAGAATTTGTTATTATCTTAACAATGCTTATTTTTTTCTTTAAACTTGGAAAAAAAATAGATAATTTTGATCTTCTAGATTAGGGTTGATTACATCCTTATAATACCTTAATTTCATTTTTTCCTCTAACTCTTTATCACACCACATTTTCTCCTTAATTTTTGATTTGACGATTTTTTTAATAGTATCTTTATTCTGCAAAATGGTGTCTTCCATGATTCCCCAATAGTTTAGCCAAGACCAAGCATCTTCCTGCCATCCTCGCTTGAGTCAATGGTGGTTACAACTCAATTTTGAAGCAATTTTAGGAAGCATCTTGTCTTCCATGTTGTTTAACTTGTTCTTATACATTAGGTATCTAGTCATATCCATTCTCTCAATGGGGGAGAGGTTTGTTTCTAAGAGGAGGATGGGATAGAGCATATTTCCTTTAATTTTGAGATTATAGGTTATAAAATTCTTTTCTATTTTCTCTATCTTTCTCCAGGATTCACGAGAGATACTACAACCCTAGAAATCACATCCATAAAGAATAACAGGTGTAACAAGAGTCTCAAATAGGAGTTTATTCTTATCCCAATGCCAAAGATCAATTGATTTAAAATTGTTTTCAAGACCATAATAAACTTTCCATCCCCCAATAATCTTTTTCTCAATGCTATAATTCTAGTTGAGCTTGTGGTGAATATCAATTCCAAGATATTTGTATGAAGTCACTTCCTCCAAGTTGTTTTTTTCATATACGAGGTATCGTAAGTGATGTTATTGGATTTAATAATCATGACTTTAGTTTTATCAGTATTAACAGTCATATCCATATTGGAGCAAAAATCCTTGAGGATTCTTAGTTGGTTTTCAAGATCACAGGGACTCATTTCCATAAGAATGATATCATCACCATAAAGAAGAAGATTTATGAATATACCAGTGAGAGTATGTCCAACACAACTTGCTTTTTCCAAGCAATCTTCTAACTTGTCAATGTATATGCCAAAAAGGGTAGGGGACAAGGGACAACCTTGTTTGACTCCAATATTGCAGTTAATCTCTTTTGACCAGTCCTTAGTGTTTTTAAACTTAGTAATAACGTTCTCATACATCCTTATTGCAAAAACCCTCAACTCGAGAGTAAATTTGATCTCTTCAAACCTATTCCAAAGGTCTTTCCTAGGAACCATGTCAAAATCTTTTCTAAAGTCAACAAAACAACAAAAATGATTGGTTTTAGTATTGCATAACTCTTTTGCAATGATCCTAGAGGTAATAATCTGGTCCATAGTTGAATGATATCTCCTAAACCTGACCTGGCCTTTAGCTCTTTAACCGTGACTTTCTAGTCAAAGGATAATCTTCTTTTCCAAAATAATTTCATAAAGCTTGGCTAAAATCAGGCTAATCATAATGGTCCTATAATTAGAGGGAATGTTTCTATCCCCATTTTTAAAAATAGGAACAATGAGCCTTTACATCCAAAGTTTAGGGAAGCCCTTCTTAACTGCTAAATTGAAGAGATTGAGTATGTGAGGGATAAGGATAGGCCCTCTGATTTAAAAAATTTCAGCTTGGTAGCCTTATGTGTTCATTCTATTGGCTTGTTTGAATCACATTCTATTTTTTATATTTGTGGGCATTTTATTTATATATTCTATTATTGTTCTAATCACAATTTTATTTTCATTTTATTACCTTAGGTTTTTTGGCATTATATTTCGTGTATTTCTATTTGCATTTTATTCCATGTTGTTTGATTTTAATATGTAATGTAATTCACCCTCACCATTAACATATTAATATTGGTACCTTCACTAAATAGTTGCTTAAATTGGTACAACATGTTCATTTTGAAGTGTATTGTCACTTAAATCAGTGCATTGAATCAATTTGCACCTCTCATTACATCATTTTTCATTGTTATTTAATTTAATACACAATATCTATCTAAATCATATAATTTGCACTATATTGTTACCAAAATTAATACATTGAATCATTTTTCATTGTATCATTGTTGAAATCAATGTATCCAATTATCTTTTGCTGTCATTTCTAATATTAATACATTAGTGCTAAAATCAATGCACCTAATCATTTTTTCACTATACAAATGTTGAAACAAACCAAATCATTTTGTAATGTACCATTATTGAAATCGATGCGTAAAATCATTTGTAGTGTACCATTATTGACACCAATCCACCTACTACTGAACATTTTGCATCACTAAAATTCATGCACTTTACCTATTGTGGCAACATTATAAGAATAAAGTAGGATTGATCTAATATTTTTTATTTACCAATCACCCAACAAAAAACCCATTACACTTGACCTTATAACACAAAACCTTTATATTAATAAGATAAAAACTTATAACATCACACATTGTCATGGTTCTACTAAAAAACAAATTATCACATTATAGTTTGTGAGTTTGAATTATGCCTATATTATCTTATCAATTTTTCATGATTCTAATAACTTTTTGTATGATTTTAATTCAACTTGCACTAACAACAATGTAGTTACAACTCATCTAGATTATACTGGAGACAATTAACTCACACCAATGATTAATTCATGCAAACGAATGTCATAAATGTAATAAGGTTTGAATCATGGTGAAGTGAAATGTATATAAAATGAGAAATTTTGTTCATGCAACAAAAAATTACCTTGTAAGAAAGAAACAAAAATGTACATGATAATCCATTTTAATGTATCTTTTTCTATATGACAATCCCTCTAAATTTGTCCATTAGTTTGTATTAATCTATGGTCAATGCTAAGGAATAACAATATAACTAGGAAGAGATCTTCCTCTATACCTTTTTGCAGAGCAACTCTTTAGAAATAATTACTAAGTTTGTTCATGTACTTGATTTGAGTTTGCTTCAATACTAGGAAACTTATACTAATTCAATCAATGATGTAACATATTGTACAATGCACTCTAAGAGTTCTAGTAATGGGAACCTTTAAACACATGTGGTATTCCTATTTAATACTGGAAACCTTTGAATAATTGAAGCAAGTAGATTGAGTCTATGGACATTCCTCTCTGCAAAGAAAAACAAACTTTACACTTGTAGTTATTTTGCTGCAATAGTTAGTCTCATATATTATTGCATTCTTAACTTACCAAGTAAATTTTATTGGCCATGGATGGACCTGGGATTCTATAACATTTGAATATTAGACTAGAACATTTACAACTCCAATTTCCCAATTCCCTTACACTTTACCTTTGCAACACACCCATGACAAGGATAAAATTAAAAAAAATTGTGTCCTCCTTCCAGGAACAAATTCTCTCTCTCTCTCTATGTCAAACGAGACTTTGAGACCTTGATAGTCTCACCTCTTAATCAAACACAGGTCCTTTTGGCCTCTGGTGCAAGTCTTATGATACCCATGACCTTTTCCTTCGCACGTCAGAGAAGTCTTAGAGTTGGCATTAGACTCTTTTTTCTTGGCCTCTCCTTGGATGTGACCTTGGTGATGACCACACAATTGCGGGTGTGACCATAAGCAGTTAGGGGTCAAACTATTTTTGGGCCCACAATCCTCCTCAAGTCTCCACGTGTCCTCCTGACGAAACCACAGTTTGAATTCTGTCCTTCCCTCGATATTTTAAAATTCGCTCAACTCTTGTCCCCGCAATGCTACAAGATTGTCGATATCATGATCTTGACGATACTATTTGAATCGATGGTTCATATCTGCGCCTCTCAACTCTACGGACCATATTTGTCCCTCCTAGATCAACGACTCTGATCTCTTCGCCATTCCAGACTTTGGGGTTTTGAAATATCAAACCCTGCTTCTTCTATTCTTCAAACTTCCAGAGCTGATGATATGCAGACACCTGTCCTTCTCGATCAATGGTATTGCTTCCACTTCAGGAGTTTGACCATTTAACCCAAATCAATGGTCCTCCAACCCTCTTCTTGATCAATGGTCAGAATCTCCTTCAGGTTTCGGACTTCTGAGATCTCAAATCTCAAACCTTTTCCCCAATGAATTTTATCTTAAGGCTATAATCCTCTGACATGTGTCCTCCTAATATGATGATAGAGGATTACTTCAGGTCTTCCCTGGAGCTCACAGATTTGCATCACGTGTCCTTCGAATCCAACGGCTATGAATCACTTCGGGACTTCACCTGGAGTTCACGGATTTTATCCACGTGTCCTCTGAATCCAATGGCTATGAATCACTTCGGGACTTTACCCGGAGTTCATAGATTCATGCCACATCTCCCTTATATCTGTTGGTCTAGGTTCACTTCGGGTCTTCAGACCTTCGGGGTTCAGAAATATCAGTTCTCAAACTTAAACCCCAATAGAATATTCTCGGACCTCTCGATCTATTGGCAAGTGTTCCCATGCCAATCGATGACTCACGACTCTTCGGGCTTCAGGTGTTTCAACACTTTGACCTTCACCTTCCTTTGGATCTTCCGACCTGTCGACACGTGTCCTCCTGGATCCAACGGTCCAAATTTTATCTAGCCCTTCGGATTTTAGCTCTTCGGGAATATCAAGTTTCAAACTTGCCTCCTCCCGGACTCATGGTATCTAATGGTTTAGATCCACTCTGGTGATCTAACACTTGAAGTTTACCCCAAACAATCTGACGAATCAGATCTGTTCCTGTGATCGAACGACTGAGATTCTACTTTGGGTTTCCGACTCTTTGGGCTTCAGAAACTTAGGGTCTTCGGGGTTTGGGAATTTCAAATTTTAATTGAAAACCCTCGAATATATTTCTCTAGAGTCCATGATCTGTCACCACGTGTCCCTCTTGACAATGGACAACCCCAAATTACTTCATGACTTTGAAACTTTGGTAAGTCCTCTTCTCTTGTGTGTGCAAGGTACTAAGGTTCGTGCACCTTGTTTAGATCAGACAACTTTCGAGCCTCTATGATGTGATCTAATGACCACTGTCGCTCCTCCTCCTAGGCTTCTAACTTAATCTGACTTAGAAGGTTTTTTAAGCACTCAAAGGATTTGACCTTTGCTCCTCCTATGAGCCTGTCTCCTGGATTTCATCTGTGCTCCCGAAAGCGTTATCTCTTCTGAGCTTGATCTATTTGAAGGTTTTCATTGTCCCCTGTGCTCCTTGCATTTCAAGGATCACATCAAATGCAGATCGAAGGTCAATGGTGATCGACGGTTCACAGGAATTGTGGGGTCCCAACATGCAGGTTCTTTACCAGGGAGTTCGACCTCCACAATTTGGAAAGTGCTTGCTCGATTCTAATCTAACCGGGATCATTGATCCTCCAGCCCATCAAGATCAATGAAAAGGGTGAATTGTGGGCCGCAAACTAGTGCATCCACTATTTTCACCATCATGCTCTATAGTGCTTCCCCACCCTCGATCTTCGTTCATAGATCGACGATGCATATCAATTGTGGCGTTTAACTTGACCTTCGCACAACTTGACATATCGAAGCCTCGAGCTCCAAAGTTCCTAGACCCAGGTCACGTGGATCATCATAAAACATTGGGGCTATGATCCCCACTCTTAGTCGGGTTTTTGGTTAAGGAAATAAGCGCAAGTTCATAGTCTCCTAGACTACTGGTCTGAAAGAAACACCATCCCAACTCACATAGCTTTAAGCTTTGAATCAAGGCAAGGTAACTTGTGAGGTTATTGAATAGGTAAATACACCCAGAGGCTTGCTTCAACTCCAGAATGACGATGTAAATTCCCAGGGTAAGCACCTTCGAGTGATTAAACTAGGATGTATGGAAATTCAAGAAGAATTATAGGTTCTCAAGGAAATGAACGCATACTCATAACTTAATCATTTAATACATAGAATGAAACCTTTATAGACATGTAAATACTTGCATGCATCCATTATTTACAGTTCAAAACATAAGGCAAGAAAACACTTATCATAACCATAGAGTGTGATGCGACTGCTGAAAGGGGTGCTCATTTCCACCCAACCATAGGCTCAATCACTTCTAATGGATTTATCAGTGGCTACGCCCGAGCTTAAGCCATGATGCTTTGAGATTCAATCTCTTAATTCCATCTCAACAGAAGTTAGGGACGAAGGTTACTCTCCTTCTTCCAATACAAAATATAGATAAGGACAAAAGTTACTCTCCTCCTGGTTCAATCTCTAATTTATGTGATCAGAACTCACTATTCCTCCTTCAGTCCTTCCTTGGACATGAGAATTTCCTCTCTCATCTCTGCATTTTTCTTCGTAGGTCTCCCTCTATCCACCACACTTCCTTTCTTGCATCCCTCAATAATATTGTGTGTGGCTCGAATCCCCCAGTCCGTGGTCAGGTCCGGAAGCCTTACCGATGGGCAGTCTACCCCATCCCTCATTAACTCTTGAGGAGGCCTTCCCACCTACCATCCTGACGGGAATTCATTCCTGGTTAGAGGGTTGTTCTGATCTAAGAAAATTAATTTCAGCATGGTACTGGTTCGGTGGAGGTTAACGCAACCATTCTTGGTCCCCTCCACCACCTTTCACATCATTTCATGGTCTCTCTCTTAGCACATCCCCTCTTTCAGCAGTCATGCAACACACAACCATTTTCTATTAAAATAATTAGAATTTACATTCATCGACCTTCTACACAAAGATCCATCAGATCAAACATTCACACTTTTAAGTTTTCCATAGTTCCTCGACCCATATAGTTATATTTACAGACTAGGGGAAATAGGGTGTTACAACCTTACTCTTATGGTTGCATGTCTAAGTTCTTGTTGAGATTTTGTGGCTATACCAATGTGTATAACTTTAGGTTTATCATAAGCTTTCAACAAGAACCTAGTATTTGAGACTTAAGATTAGTTTATAGTGAGTATCGTGCCACAAAACTATTTTAACTATTATGAAATTCATTTACTTTCAATTACATGAATAATGATGTGATTAAGGGTTAGGTGAGAGAAATACTTGAGAGGGAAAGGATGTTGGAATACTGAGGGGGGG
>CBVK0102182988.1:0-14004 GCA_900067695.1 Picea abies | reverse complement strand
TCACTTATGCCTTCATTTAACATTTCATGAACATATAACCATAAACAATACCATTCAAGTATATATCACATCATACAAAGTGCACACAATATTTTTAAGTGGAAACCAAAATGGGAGAAAACCATAGATTGCTTTCTTATATATAGAAATATTACATTCATAGGAAGTGCACCAACTTCCAAATTCTCCAGCATCAACTGGAGGGAGGCTCCAACCCCTTGTTTACAGGCTCCAACCTGAAAGAAGCTAGAACTCCCTGAATTCTCTAGATCCAACTGGAAGGAGGCTATAATCCCCTTTCCTTTCCCCTTCCTTCCACCTTGAAATATAAATGTAGACTCAACCTGTCACGACTAGTTTCACTATCACTATCACTGCCACTGTCATTGTCACTGTCACTGATATACCATCATCAACATGTCACTGCCACTGATAATCACCATCAATGAGACCAGATCCACTCACATAGATCATGTGCCAAGATCACCAAGACCATATCTCACCATATACCGAGGTATGCCACAAGCATGTGCCATAACATCATCAAGATATGTATCTCAAACATGTTCCAAATATATATGCCAATATATCCAATATATGTACCAAAAATATACCTCAAACCATGTACCAAACATACACCATACATCTAAGATGTGCCTAAAATCATATGCCCAAATCCCCAAAACATGCCTCAAGCATGTATCATAACATCAAAACATAACCTTCAAAATTCATATAAAAACATACCTTTGATTATGTAACAGACCTGGTACATAATATTAGAGACACTCATACCTTGTTCATCTTCAAAAATAAGATAATAACATCTTCATCAAACTTTACCTTAGTCTCGCGGGACTAGTTTTTGGATTAGTCACAAACCCTAACTTTCAACAAGCATAATTTCGTACCTGTAATGATTAAAGATATGAAAATTGTACCCAATATTCATCAATATATTCTTTGAAATTTCTCCAAGTTTCACTCCTTGACTCATCCATAAAAAGGAGTTATAGCAAAAATGATAGACCTTGCTGAATTCTAGCCTATTCTGGAGAACAAACTTGTAGAACATGTCATGTGCTAAATATTTGATATCTAGTTTTGAAACTCATACAAAAAATAATACAGATTGTACTATTTCCAATGAAATTAGTCTAATAGAATTGAATCCTCTATGAATAAGGTATGACGGTTTTTCTCAGAACACTTGTTTGAGACTAGTTTAAGGACTAGTAAAAAACCCTTTCTTCCACATAGTGTATCTCCAAAAATACAATGAACCGGAAGCTGCATTTTTTACCACAGGTATGTTGATATATATACTCCAAGTTTCTCTATAACATTCATCCTATAAATTTTTTTTATAGAAAAAATGGTAAGATGACCTTTAAATAACATACCTTAGAACATATCATCACAAGACTTCATCCTCCCTTGGAATTTCGCCCTTCTTCACTTCATCTTCCCTCTGAAATTCACCTCAGATCTCCTTGGTTACCTCAGATAAAAATCACTTGAGTTGATGTGACAAATTAATTCCTAGGTGCCTTATTTATACTATATCTGACACCCTCTTTTTTAGGGTCGACTTGACCCAAATAAAATTCAATTTAATTTTTAATTATTATTCCATTAAGGCTGAATTTACTGACAATATCCTTAATATTAATTTTAATATTCATTGCAATGGGGTCGACTTGTAACTTCTTGTTTGCAACAAATTTTCTCTTTTAATTAATTTGGGGCCAACTTGTCCCTTCTTGTTACAACTGTTTAGGGCTTCTTAACCATACTTTGGGGCCTCCATATTCAATAGGGCATATCTCCTCAACCACGAGGAAACACATGGCATACCACCTACCATTGGAAATGACATGATGAAGAATATCCATAAATGAGGGTTGTGCATGAATTTACAATGTCCTTCACAATATTTTTATTCAAACAAATTTGGGCTTCATGACCACACCTTTGGGCTTCTTGTAGACTTCTTCAAAGTTGACATCAATGACAATCAATTTTCCAACAATACCCCCCTTTGGAATTTATGGAAAAACTCATGCTCCCCCTACTACTAATTCTCTCTCTTTCTTCATGCACTACCCCTGTCTTCATGCTTCAGTTCTTTCTCTCCCCCTTTGACATCAATGGAAAAGTGTAACTCCTCCTGACAATATACCTTCTTTTGAAAATCTCTTTCCTAGTGTTCATGCTTATGAACTTTCTCTCTTGATTTTTCTCTTTCTCTCCTTCAGTGTTTGTTATCCATTTGTTCTTCTTGATGATGTAAACCACTGACATATATAAAAATCATTCATATTAATGTTCCTTTATTGACTGATCTGATATCAATCATTCAACAATATTCTCTTCACAAATGATTTCTCTTCCCTTGTCTTCTTTGCAAAATTCCATGTAGATCACTATGGAGCAGAAACTATTCCAAGTTTCTATCGAAGATACTCAAATGTATCTCTTGGGAGAGGTTTAGTGAAGATATCTACAATCTATTCCTTTGTCCCAACGTAGTCCAACTTGATATTCTTTTCTATAACTTGTTCCCACAGAAAGTGAAATTTGATCAGAATGTGTTTAGTCTTGGAATGCATCACTAGATTCTTGGAGATACTTGTAGTGCTGGTCTTGTCACAGAGTATAGAGATGAGACCATCATATTTTACTTGTATTTCCTATAGGTTTTTCTTCATCCATAGGACCTGAGTATAACATGTTGCTACAATATATTCTTCTTCCGTTGTAGACAATGGTACTTATGACTGCTTCTTACTTAACCAAGTTACCAAACAAACACCCAAGTAGAAGGATTCTCCAATAGTACTTCTTCTATCATCAATGATTCCTGCCCAATATGTATCTTCATAGGTGACCATAGTCAACTCATTCCCTTTTAGATACCGCAATCCAAACTCTGTTGTTCCTTTAAGACATCCAAAGGTTCTTTTTACTGCCATCACATGAGTTTCCTTTGATGCTTCTTGAAATTTGGAAACTTGTCCAACTACTTGCATTACATCTGGTCTTGAGGCTGTCACATAGAGTAATATTCCAATCATCTATCTATAGAGTCTTTGATCTTCTTCCTTAGATTCCTCGTCTTTTCTCAACTTGTGACCAATCACCATAGGAGTACTTATGGGTTTGCAATCTTCCATTCTGAACTTCTTCATCATTTCTTTGATGTACTTGGTTTGGGAAATGAAAATTCCTTTATCCAACTGAGATATCTAAAGTCTCAAAAAGAAAGTCAAATCGCCAAGTAGTGACATATAAAATTCATTTTGCATATCTTGGGAAAACTTCTTACTCATCCCGTCATCATCACTTCCAAATATAATGTCATCCACATATACTTCAATGATAAGTATGTTGTCCTTATCAACCTTTACATAGATATTTCTATCTACGTTACCCTTTCTGAATCCGTGTTGCTATAAATACTTGTCCAATATTGAATACCATGCTCTAGGGGTTTGATTGAGTCCATATAGAGATTTCTTCAATCTTCAATCTTTATCCTCTTTCTCTGATAGTAGAAACCCTTATGGTTGTTCGATATATAATTCTTCTTCTAATTCACCATTTAGAAATGATGATTTTACATCCATCTGATATACTTTATTCTCTTGGACCCTCCATAGGCCAAGATCATTCTGATTGCTTCCATTCTGGAAACAGGGGAAAAGGTTTCTTCAAATTCCACTCCTTAAGCTTGATCATATCCTTTGCATAATAACCTTGCCTTGTTTCTGGCTACCTGTCCATATTCGTTTAGTTTGTTTCCGAACACCCATTTTGTACCAATCACATTTTTGTCTTTAGGTCTTGGAACCAATTCCCATGTCTCATTCTTCTCTATCTGATTTAGTTCTTCTTCCATGGCCTTGATCTAATGTGCATCATTACTGGCTTCCTCAAAGATGCTCATTTTAATTGTGGATAGTAGTGCAAGGTGTCTCTATTCTGGTGTACGTATCCTTTTACTTCCTATGGTTTCTATTCCTACATTTCTATCTCCAATAATTTGTTCTAGTGGATGATTCTTATAAACCCATTGGTTAGGTGTCATGGAAAGTATCTGAAAGTATTGCTGATCATTTTCTTCTTGTTCTTCTTATGGATGCTTCTCTTGTTGTTGTTGTTGTTGTTCTTCTTCTCCTACCTCTTCTTATTTTGGTTTTTCTTCTACTTCATTCTCTTTATAATTTTTTGTTTTTTGTATGATCTTCGACACATATTTTTCATCAATCTTTACATTTATGCTTTCCACTATCTTGTTGAGTTTTAGATTGTAACATTTGTATTCCTTTATTTTTCTTGAGTATCCAACCAATATGCATTTATCAACTCGAGAATAAAATTTTCCAACTCTATCATCTTCTCTTTTTATGTAGCATTTGCTTCCAAAGACTCTAAAATTCTTGATGTTTGTTGGTCTTCCCTTCCATAAATCATGTGGAGTTTTGTCACTGTTACTTCTGAGCATTCCTCTTTTTAATATATGAATGACTTTGTGCACTGCTTGTACCCAAAATAAATTACTCGAATTGGAATATTTCAACATTGTTCTGGCCATGTTTGTTACAGTTATGTTCTTCCTTTCAACGACTCCATTTTGTTGATATGTCTTAGCTGTTGAGAACTGCCTTTTTATTCCATGCTCTTCACATAAATCCATTAACTATTTTTATGTGAATTCACCTCCATTGTCTGATATTAAGCACTTAATTCTCAAATCAATTTTGTTTTCAACCAGCTCCTTGAATATTTTAAAATGTTTGAATGCCTTTGATTTTTTCTTGAGAAAACAAACTGCAACCATTCTTGTATAATCATCAATAACTAACATGAAATATTGTTCGCAATTCAACCCTATTGTTCTCATTGGTACACATATGTCAATGTGAAAAATATCCAATGGCTTTGTTGCAAAGTACTCCTTCAATCCGAATTCAGTTCTTGTTTTTATTTCATGTAGGTAGTGCTTGCACATAGTATTGGCTTGTCTTGAAATTTTTGGCATCTCTCTCACTGCTTCCTTTCTGATGATGTTGACAAGATTGTCAAAGTTCATGTGACCCATTCTTTTGTGCCAAATCCAACTTACATTTTATTTTCCCAAGCAAAATATTTCCTTTCCAATCTCATTTAAAATGTATATGTTGTTTGGAGTACTTACTATTGTAGCCACCGATTTTCCCGATCCTTCTTTCCTTATTTCACATTTCTTTGAGTTAAACAAAAATGTATGTCCATGGTCACACATTTGACTTACACTTAGCATATTATGCTTCATATTTTCGACAAGTAGGACATTTTCTACCATGGTATATTTTCTTCCAAGTTTGACTGTGTGTTTCCCTATAATTTTGGCTGATTTATCATTGCCAAACAAAATTGATCCATATATTTATTTCTTCATAGTTACAAACCCATCCTTGGCATTTGTCATATGATTTGAACAATAATTGTCAATGTACCAATCACCTCTTCTTCTTTGTGGTTTTAGAGCAATAAAACATTCTTCAACATTTAGTTTATCCTGCTTCCTTATCCAAATTCTTGATGGTTATTTTACATGACTGTTGAAATATTGTTTTGGTTCCTTTGGAGAAACTATCAATCTGCAATCTTTGGCCATGTGTCCAAAATTGTTGCACTTATAACATTCCACTTCATCATTTAATGAGCCAAAACTATTATATTTTTTGTTATACACTTCATGAGGCTTTATGAGATAATTAATTCTAGAGTGGCCTTCATAGTTTCCTCTGTTCTTAGCATAATATTTTCAGTTTATAGCTTTGTGCCCAAAATTGTTACAAGAATAATATAAACCAAGAAAAATAGTTTGGTACCTAGGAGATCTTTTGAATGGTGTTGTTCTTCTATAGTTTTCTTCTTGATTTCTTTCCATGGCTTGTTGTTGATTTTGAATTCTAGATCTTCTAGGTGGTGTCATCCTTATGTAATCTTCTTCTTGAGTTCTCTCAATTTCTCTCAATTGAGTTGTTCTTCTTGAGTTCTCTAGGTGGTGTCATCCTACATTCTTCCTTCTTGGTGGAACCTTTGATGGATTCTACATAACTCTTTTGTTCTTTTTCCTTTTTTGTTGTCATAGAGATCGAACCCTTCTCATTATACATTTTGTTGTATCCTAGTCCAAACTTGTCATAGGATGGACTTTGAACACTACTGATTTCATCCAGTATTTTGGTGTTGTTCTGGTACATGTTTATTTTATGAAGTTCTTTCCTTAGTGAAACTATTTCTGTTTCTAATATCTCCTTCTCTTTCTCTTTTTCTTCCAGTTGACTTTTGATTATTTCTTCAATCCTTTTGGTTTCTTCCACTTCGAATTTTAGGTTCATAATCATCTGCTAATCTTCTTCAGATTTAGGACTTTGAGAACCCTCTTTTAGCTTGAGTAATTCTCCCTTGAGTGTTTTTTTTTTTCTTCCTTTCTCTTTTTAGCTCATCTAAGGCATTGATTAGTTCTTCTCTAAGATCCACTTAACCTTCTTCTTCATAATATTCTTCACCATTTTATAATTCCATGAAGAGTAATAATTTTGAATCACTATCACTATCATCATCCTCATTTGATGAGGATCTGTCCTCTTTTGATTAGAGACTTTTCTTGAAGAATTTCTTTTTGTTTCTTCTCTTGTCTCATTTTTTATATTTCTTTTCTTTCTTAGGAGCTTCTTCTTCATCACTATCTACATCCTTAGTATGAGGATATTTAGAATCAAAATGACCAATTTTACCACAATTAAAGCATATAAAGAGAAGCATACCTTTGTACTTGTTATTTCCTCTCTTCAACTTTCTTACGAAGTTGGTCATTTCCTCATCTTCATTTGAATCATCACTTCAACTATAGTTTGACTTTGGTTTTTGTTTATTCTTATTTTACTTTTTGGATGCCTTGAATGTTGCTTCCTTCCTGGGTGGATTATCCTGCTCTGTTCTCATTTCATAAGTTGTAAGTATCCCATGTAGATCATCCATTCTCAACATGGAAAAATATTCTCTTTCTTCTATGGATGAAATTTTTGGATGAAATATCATTGAAGTTTGTCCCAAACATCCTTTGTAGTGTCGCAATGCATAACCTTGACAAACATTTAATCAACTAGACTTCTCAGAATGGTACCTTTAGCCTTCAAATTGTTATCATTGAGTCTCTTTCCATCTTTGTCAGTTGGGGGAGTGGCATGTGCCATGTACCTGTCTACTACTGATTTCTAGAGATCAAATCCATGTGCCTATAAAAATGTTTTCATCCTTTTATTCCAAAAGGCATAATTCTGACCATCAAACATTGGTACTCCAATTTTAGCGTACTCCATGATATTCCTTCTAGCGATTAGACTGTTTTCTAAAGGACCTTCTTTGATACCAATTGTTGGAATAATAAGAGGGGGGGTGAATTAGTATTATGCACTTTTTATTGCTTTTAACCCGAATATGTAAACATAAATTCATCAATAGTTTATCACTTATGCCTTCATTTAACATTTCATGAACATATAACCATAAACAATACCATTCAATAACATATCACATCATACAAAATGCATAAGATATTTTTATGTGGAAACCCAAATGAGAGAGAACCATGGAATGCTTTCTTATATATCAAAATATTACATTCATAGGAAGCACCAACTTCCAAATTCTCCAGCACTAACTGGAAGGAGGATCCAAACCTAGTTTATAGTCTCCAACCTGAAGGAAACTACAACTCCTTGAATTCTTCATCTCCAACTGGAAGGAGGCTATGACCCCTTGAATTACAGGATCCAACCTGAAGGAAGCTCCAACTCCCCGTGTTCTCTGGATCCAACCGGAAGGAGGATACAACCCCCTTTCATTTCCCCTTCCTTCTACCTTGAAATATAAATGTAGACTCAATCTGTCACTTCTACTTTCACTATCACTATCACTACCACTATCACTATCACTACCACTATCACTATCACTGTCACTACCACTATCACCATCATTGATATACCATCATCAACCTGCCACTACCACTGATAATCACCATCAATGAGACCATATCCACTCACATAGATCATGTTCCAATATCACCAAGAGAATCTCTCACCATATACCAAGGTATGCCTCAAACATGTTCCATAACATCATCAAACAATATTACCAACTTAACGAGAACTGTGACCTCAAAACGAGAAATCTAGCCCAAAAAACTCATATTTTTGCATAAAAAACATGAAAATCAACCCCAAATCAAAAGGTGGTGCTATCGGTAGCACCATTTTTTCAAACAAGGTCAAAATTACTGTAACATCCCTCTCTTGCGCGCACTGAGAAAACTAATTATTTGAGGACGCTTGCTCGCAAGTGATCCAAATTATTATACTTTTGGGGATTTGATTATGATTATGAGGTGTTATGAATTGATGACATGTTATTTTGTTGCATTGACATAGACATGTGCTATTGATTTGGTTTTCCTGAGTGTGAAAGATTTTGGACCTCGAGGATGCAGAGGCATCGATGGAACCCCTTGGACTTCGGATCGAGTCAGGGAGTGGACTATTGGGGCTTGATTGTTTTATATGTGATATTAGTGCATCTGATTAGATGATATGGTTAGGGATATATTTCTGACATGATTCGTTGATGATGCAGGCTAACAATAGTTTGCCGACTAGACTCACATGTGGAGTAGAGGGGTTGTGCATGACTACCAGAGACGTTGAGGGAAAGGTGTGGACAACAACCCTACCACAACCTACTAGCACTCACGTTGTGGCTCGAATTGTAGGTTAACAACTACCTAGTTCGATAAGACCCATGATGTCATGAGGGCAGACTGTGATAGTTGCTCACGATGATTCTAAGGGGTGTGCAATAAGGCTGGGGCCTTATTCATTAGAGGCCCTTAGTCTCCCACAAGATCACCTAGTGGAGTATTGACTCTAGGGTTTTTTTATGTCTACCAAGTCAGTCAAGAGGTGAGTGGCACCCTTGGAGCCCGTAGTGCGTCCTTAAGGGCATGTCGCATAAGGGAAACAAATTGAGGCAAGTGGCACCCTTGGAGAACCTAGTACATCCCAAAGGGCATGCCGCATTGTTATTTAATAATTGGATAAACCTAGATGGATTTAGGACGAATAACATGTTAAGGAAGATTTAAAACTTTTCCCCTAATAAATGTCGCCCAACCTAGGAAAATAAATTCTAGGTCTAAATTATACTTGTGATAAATTTTTATCCCTCTCTCTCTCTCTCTCTCTCTCTCTCTCTATATATATATATATATATATTATATATATATATATATAATAATAATAATAATAATAATAATCTTCATTAATCTTGTGACAAGAAGGGGGTAAGCAATTAAATTGAGTTATACAAATCTTTTGGGATAAAATTTAAAAAGGGGAAATAATTGTTTTACTATATAATGCTAATTAAAAATTTATTCATTAAAAAGAAAAAGGGGAAAAAGGGTAAGTTTCTACACCTGCCAAATGAGTTTTAAATGAAAAGGGAAAGAGGGAAATCTAAAATAATTAGGAAACTAGGGAAAAACATGAAACATAAAAAGAAAGGGGAAACACAAGGAAAAAGAAGAGAGTCTAACTTAGTAAGGTATCTAGCATTAAAGAACCTTCTAAATTTGAACTCAACTAGTAAATTAATAAGGGGGAAAGTCATTAAAAATTGTAAGGGAATATGGGGACACCTAAGAGCGATTCTAGGAATGACTCTAGGTGGGTGAGGGAAATAGCAGTAATTAATTTATTAAGGAAATTAATTTATGGTGCAATGAAGGGGATGGCTGACACATGTATGGGGAGGATTATCATGAATTAATTTAATGAACAATAACTTAAAAGGGATTTTGGGAAAGTAATTGACTTAGAAAATCTATATAAAGGAGGGAGGAGGAGGATGATGGATCTCTTCTATCATGGGTAACGTTATGTTGCAGAATTTCAGACTTAACTGACTTAGCTTATGGGAGTTGGGATACCCAGCTCGGTGATGAGTGGTAGCTCAGCCTTGCAAGGCGAGTTGGGAGCTAGTTGATTCTCTAGTTAGTGTGTGTGGCCCCTTTGCGGCTCGGGGAGCTAAGGGGGAAGAAGAGTACCCCTAGTGTTGGTTGGGAGGTACCGGTGAAGTTTCATCGGTCGAAAAGCAGGAGATGCACGGAGCGCATAGGACATAAACTTAGAGCAAGTGACTTGGGATAAGGTACGCTTCCTTTATTTCTGCATGGTATATTGTTAGTAGGATTTATGCTTTTAGTTATGTATGTTTAATTGGGTAAGGAAAATGATTTTCTTAGCATTCTAGTTGATGACTAAAATTTCCCCCCTAGCCTTCAACTCACTGTTGATTGATTCCCTTGGCCTTCGATCCCTGCATGTCTTGACCGTCCTGTGGTTTATTGATTGTGATGATTGCGGTTTATTTTTTCCTTCGCCCCTAGCTCATCATTCCATGCCTGAGCAGTCAGCCAGGAGCCTGATCTACGGTCGTCGCTTCAACGTTAATAGACCTATGGATCTCAACGCCCTGCTTTTCTGTGCGTGGATGATGAGTGAAGGATGTTCTTGTCAACTGTCTACCTCTTTTGTTTTCCTTGGCTGATTGTTGTCTTTCTCCTTCTAGCAAAAAGTACCTCTTCGTATGGATTTATTTGCGTCCTTGTTGGTTTATCTCTGTGTCTCTTCCCAAAAATTGTAAACTCTGTGCCTCAATCCCTTACTCGTTGAATTTACTTCAAATCTCTACATTTTGAGGAGATCACAGGATCTTCCCCTTAACACTAAGACTCGATGATTTTTCACCCATTAAATTCCTTGCGTCTCCCCTTAAAGACTCAACATTTCTCCCTTATAAATTCTCTACGTTTACCTTTTTACTCAACGATTTTTCTTCAAATGCCCAGTGATCATACCTTGGATACCCTGCATTTTTTACATGGTTCTTCTTTGGGATTTTTACATGGTGATTCCCTACATTTTACCCCAAGGTTTTCGCATAGATTCCATCATCTAGAGTTTTCTATGAGTTCGATTAATGCCTCTACGTTGTATTTATGATATCTAATTTATTTCCTGTATGGATTAAATATTGTTGTGTTTTTAAACCAATTCTCCCATAATTTCCGTGACCCTCCTTCCCTTGCGATTGGCATGGAAAACACCCAACGTTTTGGGGAAAATAACACTCTGCATCTAGCTTGATTCTCTGCATTTTTTTTTCCCTCCAAGGACTCTGCCTTTTCCCTTCTTGACAATGATTTTAATTTGTAATTCAAAGGAGAATTTCCTTCCTTACCCACTAAATTCGTCCTGGATGTTCTTAGTGATTTTTGGGGGTGAGTACCTATGCATTTTTGCTTAGCGACTTAGCATCTTCAATCTCTGCGTTTTGGGAGCCCAAGGCTCAACACCTTGACCCTTTGACCCTATGGTTGCATCTTACCCTATGTATTGAATGCTTGCATTGATTGTCTACGTTTTAATTCCTGCATTGGTTGCCTACGTTGTTTTATTGCTTATTGAATGTCTGGAATCTACCCCGACTCTAAATATTGTTTTTAGAATGAAGTAATTGAATAAAAAATGTATTGTGTAATGCAAGATTTAGAATGATAATCGTCCCTTACGAATTATCAATATATTAAAGGCATATGGAGGTGGTTGTAGTGAAGCAAGGTTATATGTTTGTTTGTAGTGTTTATCATCTATTCTACTTCAATAGAAATTATGCATGCCTTTAAGGTGTCTACTTTCTTTTTAATACTCATCACCCTGATTTGTCACACAACTCTTCACAGAGATAATGTGTCTTGTAGTTGGCAGCGATTTCTCATCATGTTGGTGGAGGTAAACAGAGTATTGGTAGAAGTATATATAGTTATTAGTCAAGATGGAAACAGGTGTTCTCTAAATTGAATTATGTTGTAATAGAAATTCCCCGCACCTTGTTAAATGATAGTTTGGGTTTTAAAAAAGAAAAACTTAGCATTGAAGTCCTCACTCAAGGCTAAATTGAGTTGGGTCCTCCTTATAATTCCTTCCATGGAATTGTACGTTGACCCTTGAACTATTTATCACTTATTGTTGGGTGTTCTTAAATTCTTGTATGGAATTTTAAGCCAACCTTGAACTCTAAATTGCATTATTTTAGATAAGACATGGACCTCACTAGCAACCTTTTATGGACACCTAAGTAGGATGCAAATCATCTTAAATGTTGATGTGTAAATGATTGAGTAATTAGACTTCTTGCACGCAATGAAATTATGATGCATTGAGTGATTGCTTAGATATTAGACTTCTTGTGTGAAAAAAATTTAATGTGATGGATGATTGCATCTATTCTAATGGTTAAGTGGTTAGATTGTGTGTATTTATGGACTAATACTGACACATAATGTTTACGCTTTTGATTACTCATGTGTGTTGCAAAAATGATGATGCATGATTAGTTTAGTATTAAAATTTACTTGCACGCCTTAATTTGAGTGGGCGTGTGATGACTTCATAATCATTCTCTGTGCCTTTGAATTTAATGTTGATTAATCTAATGTCATGAATTTATGTCGATATGTGATTGATTGGGTAACTAGTTTTCTCTTGGGCCATTATTTAAGTTGACATGTGATTGTTCTAGAGTTTGTTTACTCTCGCACACATCGAATATTTAAATGTTGATGTACAATTGATAAAGATGATGATGACCCTTGCACCATGATTAATTGATGACTAGGATTGTGATTGATATAGTTTATGTGGACTTGATTGTTAGTGAGATTGTTTGTGGAGTCATTATTGTCTGTTGCCTGATCTGCTTGAGTGGCGTTGTCGTCAAGTTGCATCGTTAACCATTGTTCGTTGTTGCGTTCCTATCCTGCTTAAAAAATAAAAATAAAAAATTTTGCGTTGCGTCGCAGATCAGTCGTAACATCATGGGTGTTACAATTACAACATTTTTCAAGCATGACCTTCAAAACTCATACAATAGCTTAGAAAAACCTTAAAATTAACACCTAAATAAAAAAGTGACGATAACTAAAGAAACAAGTTTTTTCTAAATGATAAAATTATGGCTCATTTCAACTTAATTGAAACCATGATTTTGACAATAGATCCCTATGAAAAAAGAGAAACCTAAAATTGAATACAAAATGGTCACTTAAAAATTTATTTATTAACATTTTTTTTCTTCTTAAATTTACATTGAAAAATAAATAACTAGAAAGGACAAAATTTTAGTAAATGAAGAAAAAAAACACATTAAAAAAATATATTCAAAACCAAAATTATATAAAATAAAAAAACATTAAAAAAATGGTGGAAAAAAAATTGAAAAAATATTGGAAAAAATTAAAATTTCAAAAAACAATAATCTAAAAAAATATATACATTTTTAAAAAAAATAATAACTAAAATAACCCTTGAAGCTTAAAAAAAAAACAAAATTAAAAAAAAAATCAATAAAACAAATAAAAAAAAACAAAATTAAAAAATATATTTAAAAAAAATAAAAAATATATTTAAAGAAAAAACAAAAATTCAAAAAAAAAAAATTGTAAAAACCCTAAACTAAAACATTATATTAAAAAATTTAAAGAATAACAAAATTGAATCATAAAATTTTATACAAATTTTAAAAATAAAATAAAATCTTACTTTATATAAAAATTTTATTTTATAAAAATTTTAAAAATAAAATAAAATCTTACTTTATATAAAAATTTATATATGGAGAGAGAGTTTATATATAATTATATAATTCCTGGTAGAATGACAGTCCAAATATATATTTCGTTGTTTTCAGTTTACCACACACTATGCAAAGTTTATTCGTCAACTTACACTTAGCCAAATAAACCTTGGATGGTAGCCCCTGATAAATAACTATGAAACTTGTATGACAAGTGATATATAGTATAAACTATATATAGATCGGAAGAGCGTCGTG
>CBVK0102182955.1:0-47131 GCA_900067695.1 Picea abies | reverse complement strand
ACAAAAGTATTGGTGAATGGTCGCAGTATATCATCCATCATCCTCATGAAAGTGGCTAGAGTGTTTGTCATACCAAAGGGCATGACCAACCATTCAAAAAGGCCTTCCTTTGACTTGAAGGTGGTCTTCCATACATCTGTCTGTTCTATCGAGACCTAGTAGTAGTCAGACTTCAGATCAATCTTACTGAAGTATTTTTCCCCCATGAGTTGATCAAGGAGGTCGTCGATTTGGGAAATTGGGTATCGATTTCTGACTGTGATTTTATTCAGAGCCTGATAATCAATGAAAAGTTTCCAGGTTCCATCTTTCTTCTGTACCAACATGATTGGGCTCCCAAAAGGTTATGAGCTAGGATGGATGTGCCCCTTGTGGAGAAATTCTTGGATCTATCACTTGATCTCCTCATTCTCTAACAGAGAGCGATGATAGACTGGCCCATTGGGCAGTGGTGCGCCTGGGTTTAGATCGATGGGGTGCTTGACTTGGCAGTGCGAAGGTACCCTGGTAGGCGAGGAGAAGATATCCGAGTCTTCTTCGATGACCTTATCTACTTGCTTCTATTGTGTGGAGAGGTCAGCCGCAAAGACCCTATATGTGGCTGTGATTTTTCTCTCATTCTGAGAGTGAATCACGAAGAAGACAAACTTCCCCGTCTGAGAGATGACCTTCCTACATTGCTTAGCAGAGATCAAGGAAATAGCACTAGGTGGGACAACCTCGAGTATCTTGTACAATTTGCTATTCAAATTAATAATAACACTATGAGGCCTAGACTCATATACAACATGACATTTCCATAAATAAGGTTGGCCCAAAAGAACATCACAAACTTCAAGAGAATAAACATCACACAATACCTCATCTTTGAAGGGCTTGATGTCATACGACAGTTGACACTGTTGTCTGATGCAGAGATTGCTTCCTTGGTGGAGCCATCTAATGGTGTAGGGTTGTGGGTGCAGTGTTGTTGACAGGGCCAGCCGCTTGATGACCTTTTCTGAGATGAGTTTCTTCTAGCTACCACTATCAACAATGAAGTGCAGTGGGGTGCCTTTTACCCACATCTGGGAATGGAAGAGGCTCTCTCCTTCTTCTGGCTCGTCTGGTTCACCATACTGGAGCTTGGTGGTAGCAACAGTGGCACTGGGTTCCATGTCAATGATCTGTATTTCCCTTTCTGGTTCTGACTCAGAGTCATAATCTGCATCTGATTCAGAGGCTTTCACTTCAGCCACCAACGTCTGCTTTGAGCGACAGTCAGCAGTGTTATGCCAAGGGCTCTTATGGAAGTCACACCACTTCCTAGTATCTTTCTTTGTCTTTCTGGTGTCCTTCTTTGCTTGCAGCTTGGACTGATTATCCTGATACTATGCATCTTTGCTCTGTCCTTTGTTCTGTGAGTTGGGGCTTCCCTTTCCTATCTTTTGTTGTGAGGGGTTCCCCTACCCAAATTGTCGCGTCTTTTGTTTGAGCTTCTGCTCGATTTTGATGACATATCAGTAGGTCGCGCCCAAGGATGACATGTCCAGAAATTCCATTTCAGTCTGGATGTATCTATGCAGAGCACCGCGATACTTGAGCACCAGATGTCTCTCTGAATCTTTGATACTCAACATGGTGCACAAGGTATGGAAGATATTTGTGAAATCTGGCACTACTTGGTCTCTTTCTTGCTGCAGTGTGGTCCATTTGGTATACAAGTCATCATAACTTTTGACAGGGTAGTATTGTTCCTTAATAGCATCCCTGAAGGATTCCCAGGTGGTTGTGATTGTAAATAATGAAGGTTCCTCTGTTTCCTTTTGTTCACAGAATGTTTCCCATCAATCTTTGACATGGGGAACAACTTTGAGGAGCGCAAAAGTAATCTTTTCTCTATTCGAAAAGTTATGGATAGAGAAATACCCTTCTAGTAGGTTCAACCACTTGTCTACAACATATGTGTCTATCTGACCTTCAAATATAGGAATATCAAATTTTATTTGTACCTTTAAGGGGGCGGTGCCTCCACTCGAAGAAGATGCGTTGCATGTTGGTAGCTGTTGAAGGATTTGTGCGAAATTATCCATCATCTTGTTCCTCTATTGTGTGAGGGATTCCTCAATCAATAGTTTGAAAGGATCTCCTGTCCCATCATCTTTCTTTTCTCCCATGAGAGGTCTCTTGGGTGTGAGAGAGATTTTGTCCTCAAGAGAAATAAGCTCAAGACCCAAAGATTTGTACTCCGACCTTGTTGGGGACATGCATTAAGAAGACAAGGAGCAGAATGCTCTAATACCACTGATCCATATTTTATGAGCAGAACGAAATGAATACAGATTATTACCAAATTCTTAACACAGAATAATAGAGATATAATAAAACTGGTTTTCTATTCAAAAAACTGGTTTTCTATTCAATAAGGAAATAAGCTGAAACTGTAAAATGCATTGAAAAGCAAGCTTGTTGGAATGGTGGCGGCTTATCTCTGAGAAGAGATGTGACGGCTACACTCATTTGCAAGAAGATGATTACAATGAGGCTCTCAAGGAATTTTTACAATAAATTGGAGTTTCAAAAACCCTAAACATCCAAAAACCTAACCCTAGGAGATGAAGTGCCAAAAGTCATGTGGGCCCCGTTTGGGTAAGTCAGTACATCAACTTCCCGAGGTCGTAACTTTTGCATACGATCTCCATTTTAGGCGTATGATAGCCCATTGGAAAGATCTATCCGAGGAATACAATAGTTTCACAAAATTTCATGATGATACTTTACGACTACAACATACCCCAAAAAACGTCGTTTAGGGCCTCAAAACGGCTCCGGAAGTTCAGGACCCAAAAAACTGCTAAAAATAGTAAATTATCAAAATTGCTAGAAAGTTGTTTTGAGCCAGTTGGGAAAGGTGGGTGGCCACTGATATCCACCTGGATCACCTTATTTCACTCTAATGCACGTACTGACAACGTACCTTTCATTGCAAAACCCCCCCTAGATATGAGAACGTCGGTGTGGGTCTTCTTAAATATTCCTCTTTGATGGGAACTTTCCCCATTCCACCACCCAATGTTCCACATCCGTTTGTCGCCTCGATCAACATGATATCCACCTATGTTCATGGAACCCCTGCGTCTTATGACCCGTGGATGTTACCCAACCCTGACGATCATCTTCGTTATGGTGACAAAATGCCTTTGAGTCCAGTCGAATCTACTTATCAAGCCATTCAATTGACAACCCCTTCTACCCCCTCTCTTGGTGATGTATCTTTGAATCCATTCCGTGTCATTTTTCCCATGGATGAGATGATTATGTCTATTATGTCCACGGAAGACACCCCTTGGGATGATGGACATCATTGTTCCATCCTCTTCCTGGAACAACACACCATCGAGGGTTACCAACGAATCTCGACTCCGTCGACCGTTGTCATAATTTCTACCATTCCCGAGTCTACACACGATATGTTATACGAAGGGAACTTAAGTAATATCTCACCCACCATCCCCCTAGACATATCCATAAAACCTGGAGTTGTCAACAATGTGCATATCGAAGCTTCCTGTTCCCATGATGGAGTCATCACCTACAAGTCTCTTTTCCAAGAATTTTGTGACATATTCACATGGAGCTATGAATAAATACCAGGGATTGACCCCACCATTGTGATACATGAGATTAAGACATACCCGGGTGCTAAACCCATCCGGAAACGACTTCATCCAGTCCACCCACATAAACCAACCACTATCAAGCTTGAAGTTGAGAAACTTCTCAAAGCTGGCTTTATTTACCCTCTGGCTCTAATTGACTAGGTTTGCAATCTTGTTCCGATTGACAAGAAACAAGGCACAATCTGCATGTGCGTTGATTATAGAGACATTAACAAAGCTTGTCCTAAAGACAACTTTCCTACCCCTTTCATTGACCAGATCATCAACGATTGTGCCGGAAGTGAAATCTCTCTTATGGATGGTTTCTCTAGATATAATCAAATCAATATCGTACCCATGGACCAACACAAGACTTCTTTTATTTGTCCTTGGGGAACTTTCTCCTACCGGAAACTTCCATTCGATTTAAAGAATTCCAGTGCAACTTTTCAATGTGCTATGTCTTACACCTTTCATGATATAAATCACATCGTCCAGCCATATCTCAATGACTTACCCACTCATTCCATGCACCATGTAGATCATCCAATACACCTCCGTGCCATTTTCCTTCGATGTTGGTTTTACCATATACACTTGAATCCCCACAAATGTGTTTTTTGCGTAGAATCTGACTGACTTCTAGGATTTATTGTTTCATGTCAAGGGATTCGGGTGGATCCTTTGAAGGTCGAGGTGATTCTCAATATCCCTCCTCCTTCCTCACTTTGCCAGTTACAAAGTTTGCAAGGGAAGGAAAACTTTCTCCATCGTTTCATCCCAAACTATGTTGAGCTAACTCTTGGATTTACGCGACTGCTCAAGAAAGGTTCCAATTTCGTATGGGATACCACTGCCAACAAAGCTTTCGAAGCTTTGAAACTGTCTTTGACATGTACCCCACTACTCTTCCCATCGGATTATAGTCGGTATTATTTCCTTTACCTCGCAGCCTCAGACTATACCATCGCTATGGTTCTTGTCCAGGAGGATGATTCTCATGAAAAACATGTCATCTATTACTTGAGTAGGAGTCTCACGACCATCGAAACCAAGTATTTACATGTTGAAAAACTGGCCTTGGCAGCCATCCAGGTTGTTCAATGTTTCTAGCACTATATTCTTTATCGCAAGACTACAGTAATTTCTAACTACAACCCTATGCAACACATTCTTACACGCCAATTGCTAGGGGGAAAATACTTTAAATGGATCATAATACTCCAGGAGTTTGAATTAGAATTCAAATGTGCTAAGTCCAAGAAATCCTTGGTGTTTTCCGAGTTGTTATGTGACCTTACCTGCTCTGAGACAGAAAATGTAGTAGACGATTCATTACCCGATGAATCCCTTTTCTTGAACAGTTCCGATGAACTTTGGTACGGAGATATCATCATATATCTCTAGACCCAGACTTTCCGACCCAATTTTTCTAGCACTGACCATTGTCAAACACGCTACCAAGCCCATCAATATATTGTCCTCGGTGATACTCTTTATTGTCATGGGATTGACTCCATTTTTCGACACTGTCTCACATTTGACGAAGCTGAGAAATCCCTAAATGACTGTCATTCTTGAGCATGTGGTGGTCACATGTCTGGGTATGCTACTGTCGAGAAGATCTTACGAGTGGGGTATTTTTGGCCTTCTTTATTCAACGATTGTATAATTGTCTCCCAAAAATGCCACACTTGTCAAACCTACAACAATAAAATATGATCACACCCTTCTCCTCTACACCTTGTGGTCTCCATTGGTTCTTTTGCAAAATGGGGTATCGATTTCATGACATGTCACCCTCACTCAGTCGGGGGGCATGGATACATTATTGTAGCCATAGATTATTTTACGAAATGGGTCGAGGCGATGCCAACATTCGACAATACCTAAAGGACCACAACATTATTTATATTCAATCACATCATTGCTCGGTTTGGTGTTCCTCAAGCTATCGTTACTGACCACAGCAGCCATTTTAGAAACTTCATGATGTCTGAACTCACTGAAAAGTTGGGTCTTCACCTTGAAAAATCAACACCCTATTACCCACAAGCCAATGGCCAAGTTGAAGCAATAAACAAAATCCTCATTACAATGCTTCGACGAATGATAGGGATTCACAAAACGATTTGGCACATGATGTTGTTTTCAGCATTGTGGGCTTACCAAAAATCCATTAAGTTTGCTACCGGGTTTACACCATTCCAGTTAGTCTATGGTCTAGAAGCCATCTTATTGATTGAATGTGAGATACCCTCCCTAAAACTAGTTTTTGAACTTCTCCCAAACACTTCTACCAAAGAAGAACATCTATTGTATCTCATGCAATTAGACGAAACTTGTCGCAACGCCACCCTAGTTATAGAAGCCCAGAAGAAACATCTCAAAGCCCAATACGACAAACATGTCAAGCCACGTGTTTTCTTCGAAGGTGATCTAGTTCTCCTTTACGAGTAAGATTGGGATATACTAGGAGCCGAAAAATTTGAAGCTATGTGGTGAGGTCCTTATATCATCAGGTGAGTTTTGGAGAAAGGAGCTTACAAGTTGGTGTACTATGATGGTATCCCTTTGAGTGAACCCAGAAATGGGTTGTACTTAAAAAAGTACCATGCTTAAGATCACCTGTGCATGAGTGCTTGTATTTTAATGTATCATACTTTTTGTGTGTTACTTTAGTATGCTTTTTCGTTATTTGGTCTCTTCCCTCGACCACTTATCTTGCATTGTGCTTGGTTTCTATATGTCGGAGTCTTCACCACCCCACATTGGCTTCACCAATGGTGCTAGCCATAGTACTCAGAACCTCACTTCTTCTACATGGGAAATTTACACCTCTACAAACGAACTTATCAGTCTACGAGGTGTGTGTCTCAGTCGTGCGACCAATAATATTGCAGAATATAGTGCCATCATTGAATTGTTGATTGATGTTATTTTTCTTGATATCCACCACCTGGTTATATGAATCTATTAGTAGCTAGTAGTACTACAGTTAAGTAACGTCTATGCTATTCGAAGTCCTACTTTATTATGGGTATATTTACGAATTTGCCTCTTGGAACATTATTTTGATTATATTGAATATCAACACATTCCTAGATTTCTAAATACATTGACTGATGCATTAGCTAACTATGTGTTAGACAGACATTTGGGACATTTATAAACCAATCACACATTACATGTATAACACAACACAAAATAAGTCAGTAGAAGCCATATATATGTATATAACGATCAAAAAGTTTTTACAAAAAGTTTATGTCCAAGGATCAAAATCTCAAAATATGAAGCCCATAGCTTCTACAAAATAGCATCATGGACGATGCTCACGACAACACACAACTGCTCGAGCTACCCTACGGAGCAGTCGACTGAGAGACTCAGACATGCCCATAGTATGGAGCTGGTAACGTCTTGGGATCTCCCTAATAGCAATATCTGGGACTTCCACGATCAACCCTTCTAATTTTTGTTCCACTGCCTCGTAGTCTTTGGCATCCCATCTCACCACTGGAGCCGCTTCTCCTCACCTTTGAATGGGAGATGTTCCTGGAGGTCAATATGGCCCCACATCTGTGTCATCAAAAAGAAATTTTGGATTAGTTATTGGATAAACATAAAAACATTTCATATGATAAAATTTGTAAAAACATTTAAAAAGAACAAAATGTGTACTTCTTACCTAAGTCACCCCACTAAGCATCCTCAGGCAGAGCCAAATCCGAATCCCCTTGGAAATCCAAACCAGCATATGTGTAGTCGTCGATCATCAGCATTTGGGGCCTCAACCAGTCAAAAAATGAATCATTATACTTGATTGTAGGCCCTACTACGTGTCGAGCCATGAGGTTACACCACCTCAGCATCCTTGGATCCTGTGGGGCTGGTAAACCCCAATCAACCTGTAGTCACAGCAGTGGGACCCTCTCAAGGAATAATGACACCAAAAGTGACCCGTACCCAAATTGCTTCAAGTCACCCTTTTTGCACTTTGTCAATTGTCTTTTCATACTGCAGAGAACTGTGTCCAACCAATTAAAAATCCGAGGCTCTGTGCACTCTATGGCATATTGGAAATAGCTATGGAGAGCCATGTGCAGAGCTGTGCTCCCAGCCATGTGTGTAATAGTAAACAATATTGTCCGTAGGGTCATATCTTGGACCCCCCAAATGGAAACCTTACCCTTGCTTCTCTCTGCCTTGTGAACACAATATTGGTGGCAATACTTGCTCATAGGGAGTCCGTCGCCTCTACCTCCAGTCAAAGTAGCATGGTATCCACACTATGACAACCTCGTTAGAAAATAGATATCCTCAATATCTAGTGTCAGTGTATGGACTCCCACATGAAATAATTGTTGATCCATGTCCCACATGTGGACCAGGTATTCCAACAACCTGAGTTGGGCTCTCATGCCCGGAATCCTGAAAAATTTCAAGAGCCCACAGTCTCGGAGGGCAGCAACTGTACTCAGGTCATTCTAGACAATGGAATAATCCTCCTCATGTTATCTTTCTCTCCATTCCAACATCATGATGGTCAAACACCTGCAAAAGAGCCATGAGAAGGGAGTCAACAACTTGTTTTAAACTCTTGCATAATTTTTTTTGAGCAAAACCTCACTTTAAAATCCATTTATCGGCTACCGTAGGTGGACCTTTTGCACAGTGTGAGATTCTTGCAGGTCCCGCATGGCCCACCTGCAAGAATTCTTGGGCGCATGTTCCGACCCTAAAATGGACTCAAAACCCAAAAAATTGCCAATAAAAATCTAAAATAAACCATGGAAAAGTTAGAGAATTAAGAGATTACCTCGTTGGCTGAAATCGTTCATCAAATGATCGCTTGTGCCTCCCACAATAGAGCAAAGAAATTTTGGTGAAAAAGAGGTATGTTGGACAAGTTTTTGGGCAAAGTAACAATGAAATGGTAAAAAGTCCTCTTCACCTATATTTATTCACTTTTTACTATTTTTTATTGATTTTTTATATTATTTTTATTGCTTTGTTTATAAAACCTAATACCCTAATAGCCTTGTGAGTGTGGTTTTTCACAGATATAGCAACTTCGAAGTCCAAACGAGGGGGTACGGGTGTTTTTTTCTTTTTGTCGCATGTACGACTACTTTTTTAGGGTTTTTTAGAAAAAACCTCGAGCTCAGTCTTCGTTCGTTCTCATGCTCAAAAATATATGAGAACGTAACCAAGTATACTTTTTCTCATCTTTTCATACTCATCATGGTAACACGAAAAAGATGAACATAAAGGAGTATCCTTTAATCTCGTTTCACACTCCATAAAAATGAAAAGATTGTCGAGCGATCTTGTTCTTTTCACGCTTGTTAAAGTATTTGAAGAAAACATTCGATGGGCGATAGTTTATCACTTTTTCGATCTTGTCGAACTCTTTTACAAAAAAATAATTGGGAGAGTTCTCTTTAAGTGTTTTTTAGACTCTCAAAACATGAAAAACCCTCGAGTTTTCTATCCTTGGACTCATTAAACAAACATCAAAAGACCCGCAATGGGACTGAACCACTCCTTCCTAGGGTTCATTAAATATACTACGAGGGACTCATCTGAAGGATGAGTTTACATCAACAAGCATATGTTATCCTCCTCAAGCTTGTGTAAAAATAAAGAGGTACTCGCCAGAAATAGTGGGGGAAATTTTGGGAAAGGGATATGTTTTCGTATTCATATTGATGACAGTAAGCATCACTCTTGAACATGACACTCCCTATTTGTCATTTCAATCCGGGTTGGGAAATCCATTTTTCTCTCGTTCGACTTGCTACAAGGTCATATCTTGGGTTGTCTTTGAGTCAGTGTTGCCAAGTCCTTGGTCGTGTCATTCATATGTTCAAGAGAAGTTCAAACGAACCCTCTATTGAGTCAGCCATATGCAATTGTCCATTCTTACTATGTTAGCCTTCCCTGTGTCCGTTTCAACTCATGTTCATACTTTGTTTCACCCTCAAAATCTATTACTTATTTCATGTCATTGATGGGGGATACATCAAGGCCCTCTTGTGACGAGTCTTGTTCCATCGATTCCAACTCATTATCCGGAAATGAGACCTAGAAATCATTTAGTACCTTGGGACTTGCATGCCTTAATGGCAGGTCTCTTCGCTTTTGACAGAGGTTTCACATCATTGATCCCTGATCAAGATATTCTATCGAGTGCTCGACTTCATCTCATTCATTCGCATTCGTTCAAATTGTACTTAGATACCTTGGGAGTCATTGACATCAATGGTGATTTCCCTCGCACCTTTTAATAATTTTCATCAATGACCGACAATCAAGCGGCTTCTACCATGTTCGACTTCATCACATGTAATCGCATGGCTAGATTCGTACTTCCAGGTGACGTGATTGAAGACCTTGGGTCTCATCTTTTTTATCCAGGCTACAATGGAGTATGTATGCTTTGTATCGGCACATAGATCCACTTTGTATGTCATGTGGCTATGTCATTATTCAAGTCCTCTCACATAGATCCATAGTGTATTCCTGGTGGCTATGTATCCTTTTGATGACATGGATCCACAGTGTATGATTGGTGGCCATGACTACGTTTGTGATTCCATTCATTTGTGATCTGAGCATGGGAATGACTACCTCATAACTGGTATTATATTTTGCATATGCTTGGTTGTTTACAGGTTTCTGATTAGGTGCGCTCTTTGTTTTTGACACACACACACACACATTTTACAAAGTATTTTGGCTGTCACAAATTCCGGCCTCATACTTTGGGGGGCATTCTATTACACATGATTTTGGTCACTCTGGTGATGTCTCTACAAGTGAAGTATTCAGGCTCCCACAAGGACTTTTTACCTAAGAAAAGTTACTGTTGTCTTCTTCCAAAAAACACATTTTTAAGATGAGTTCGTAGGTTGTCTATATTACAAGGTGCAAAAATCCTTCATTCTCACAGGCAACCCACACTTAGGGTGAAAAATGTTCACGTTCCGCTCTATAGGTAGGGTGTGAACCTGTTTCAAAGCTTGGAAAAGAGAAGAGGTCACAAAGGTTCTAGAAGGGAATCTTCTAGAAAATAAATTGGCATTCGCATGGTTGGCATCCTACTGACTTCTCAGATTTAGTGGGATCATCCTCATCCATTTAACCTTCTCTCCTTCTCCTATATATTGAAAGGTTTCTCATGGAAAATGTTAAGCAAGATTGAATGAAGAATTGGTGAAATAATTGTGTGGAGAAATCTGCTTGGATAGAATCTTGAAGACTCTATTTGGTCTATCAAGTTGTACTGGATCTTCTTCATGCAAACGTAAAGAAAGTGTGTGTGTTGGAACCAAGGGTCACTGAAAGGAAGCTTGTGACATCAAAGCGATCTGGTTGTATCTTCTACTTTCATTTAATATAATACAACGACATGTCCCTTTCCCATAAAATCACTCTTATTTTATTGCATAACTCCTTGATCATATGCATAGGTTGACATTGAATGTACTTTGCTATATTCAATTTGGTTGGTTTGTGTTGTCTTCGACCTAATTTCACAAGAGCACCGGAGAGAAGTAGGAACAACAGAGACCTAAGGAAGTGATATAAAGGTATGTCACTCATTCCTCCTTAGTAGTAGATTCAATGGCTGCGACTTAGAGAAAGACTCATGTCCTATCCTATTTTGTTCTATATCTAGGCAGATCTAGGGAGATCTGTTAGTGTCTGCACCTACTGATTTATATGACAACACCCTGTCTTCACCTCAGTACTATGGTAGTTTGGACAAAGAACACGAGGGTTATACCCTACGTGCATTAAATAAATTGCTCAGCCAAATGAGAGCCTCCCATTTTTTTTTGGGTCCACTATCATGGATTGTTACCTATCCACAAATGAATCATGTCTCTCTCTGTGTGCACACCCTTGGCCTCGAAAGTTCCACCATTATGAGGAGTTGGCTCCATTCCCTGGTGTTGGCTACAGAGTAGACCCTTAACCCTCTAGTCTCAAATTTTGTAAAGGAGATTGTTGTGCCTTCCAAATTGCTACGGGTTATCATGGATCAAATGTATGGTCGATTACTTGTGAATACAAATTCGCCTAGTTGGTCGTATGGCAGTCTTGTTGTTTTAGAATTGAGTTACTGCATCTGTGATGATAAGGATGAACCCTTCGTTGCCAATTTCACTTTTAAAAGATACAACCACCCTCCTTATGTTAATATCTCAATATTGTTACTGGAAAGGGCCTCTACACCGATTTGATTGGATGCATGGGTAGGCATAGCTACCACAACTTGTTCGGTTGATTGATTTTCCACAAAAATGGTGAATTGTTTGGTTGATATACAGTCACTAGTATTTGCACTAATAATTTTAGGATGATAGCTGGCATTGGTTACAAATGCTTGGTGTTGCTCATGCATGTCGCGTTGTGTGTATGGTATTTTGCAAAATGATTATTGGACTAGGTAACTATAGAAAGTATATCCATTGCATCTTTATGCTTGTTGGTTGTATGGACCTGATTTTGCACAACATATTTGATCACAATGTGACTAAATCGAAGCAATATTATATTAAATCGATGGTTCAGCCGATATGTTCAGTTATTACTGTGACTCTGTGTTTGTTGTGTTAAGTGGAAATGTTGCACCATGGAGTTTTGTTAGATGTGCACTATGTGTGGTATGGATAGATTGTTTTTCATACTCGGGGATACCTATAGAGTTTTAAGCATGTTATTTATTGCAATCAACCACTGGTTAAACAAAGCAGGTTGTTGATGACAGTCGTGTTGGATAGGTGGTCCAGCTTTTAAATCACATTGAATTGTTTTTCTTTTATAGTGGCAGAACTACATTGCCTGGGCAAATTACCCTATGCATAGCTTGTGTCTAAATGGTGGTTGTTGGTTGTATGATTAATTGTCATTTCAGGCGTGGAAATTTGGTCTTGATTTTTGGTTATTGCATATATATGTTAACGAATATCATTACATTTTGATGGGCTCTATTGCAATAATAGTGACTTCATTATTATTTTGAGAACATGAGTTTTGAGTATAATTGTGGATTGAAGAAATGCATGGGCAGTGGTTGATTTTGATAATTACAGATTGGAAATGGGTATTGTTCATAAATTGATTATGAAATGCAGAGTGTGTGAATGAAGGGAACACAACCTCTTGCAAATTGTATAGGATGCCCATTGTTTCATGATGGCACTGTGTGGGACATTTGATTTTGAACAGTGAACTTGTTAAATACACATAAATAATTATTTAGTCAAGTGATTGATGGTTGATGCATCTCCTTTCACAAAATGTTTTATAGATCACTTAATTAATTCCATGAACAATAACCATCCTTATTCCCTTCCATTATTTCACTCTCCACTATTTACAAACCCCGTCACCTCCCATATTCCTTTTTCACTCCATGTTCTGAGATTGATTATAGTCAAGAGAATTTTTGTGTTAAAATGGATGAAAGTGGCAATGTCTTGTGTGGATTGCAGTGAGGTTTTATTGGTTTGCTTTACATTTGATTGTTGTTGTCATTGAGCAGTGACCATGCTTCTCCCCTTTCACTATCTCATATTTTTGCTCAATACAAACCCCTCACATATCCCAGAACCTTGTTTCACCCCCCTACTTGTTGATTAACAATAAAACAATTTGAATGGATTGGATTGCATGAGTCTGATACATTATGAGCCAAATCTATTTCATATTTTTAAAAGTTGTCATGTATGGCTATTTAAAAGACTATTTTCTAATCGATCACGCATGCATGATGATTTTTTTTAGTCGAGGAAGCCATGGTCGAGGAAACATAGGTAGAGGTAATTGGAACTGAGGCCCAAGAAGGCCTAGGTTCTCCATACATTTTGACGTTGATTCAAAAGAGCTTGGCCAATTGTTTCATGTTGGATTCTTCAATTGGATTGGGAAGGGAATAGTCCAAACTAGGCCTGAAAGGCCTCCTTTCCAAGCCCCACAAGAACCCGGTATCCCTGTACCTCATCATGTTTCATTACAACCCGAGGTCCCTGAAAATGATGGATGGCAAAATATTTTCCACTCAACAGTCTCCCAACATTGTGGCTGGCCCAACTTGTCTTTTTCTCTTCATCCGTTGGTTAACCCCATTTCCCAAGCTGCCCCTAACCACTCGCCAATGCAATCCTCCCATGTTAGCAAGAGATTGAATACTAAATCCCACCATGCACTTGATAAATGAAAATCCATTGTTTCCCCTTCCTCACCCTCCAATGACTCCGACAAATCTATGTCTTCTCGGATGCATATGGGGGACGATTGTTCCCACGTGATCAACAAGATTAGGCCTAAGGGCTCTGCACAACCAAAGGCAAACTCAGGAAAATCAAGAGGTGAAAGCAACAATCAAGGAAGGGTTGCATCACAGACTGGGAAATATGGTTTTTGAGTTTTTATTATATCTATTGTTTTATGACAGTTGACTTCAGAGATCTTTGGACAACATGTTTATTTTTGATATATGAGTATTATTTTTTAAATAATTTCAAATTTCATAAGTTTAAATTGCCAAAAGTAAATATGTTGATGGGAGGCACAAGGAGGTATGTTTTTCTTAACTAATGGTTATGTTATGATTGTTATGAACTAAATGGAGTCACAAGGGGTCCCACCTACTAGTTATTATTTATTTATGACCCTCATTATAATTATTACTCTTCCCCCTAACCAAAGTTTGTTGAGTCTTTTAATTAACTTAACTAATGAATTGGTTCAACTTCTTCAACCAATTTTAATTTGTTAAAAGAAAAAGGAAAGGGAGGAACAAGAGGAGGATAGAAGCAGAAACATGCTAAGGGTCTTATTGTAGACAACAATATTCAGGGTTGAATCAAATCATTTAGACACTTGTTTTTCAGAGGTGTTGATCTATGTTTGATAGTCTGTGTAGAATTATCTGTTTTTGAATTAATTTTCATGACTGATAAAGGCTATTGTGCAGAGTTGAGTGGGAAACTATCTATGGCAAGATGATCCAGCTTTTAGAGTCTAGTTTTGGTTTTCTGTCAGAGGTCCTTTTGTATGTTCCATCGGGGATGTCTAAGTTTGAATTTGGTCCAAGATTTATGTATGAGATTTTGTAAAGAAAATGACTCTTTGGTGATTTGGAATGAAATAAAGGATTTATTTATGTCTCATATATATTGATTATCATCTTGGTTTCTTTACTTCTATTCTTACATTTATTTCAGCAACTTTCGTATTCAGAAAATTACATAAAAAGTGAATTTCCAGCAAGATTTTTGTTGATAAAAGACTAGCCTAAGCACTCGTAATTAATACTTGTGAGTTAGGATGTTATTTTTGTTGGCTATCAACATAGTTTGATATTCCTGTATACTTTGATTTAGCCAAGTAAAGTCTGAAAATGCTTGAGTAATTTCAATTCATATATTTTCCTCAACATTTATTATATTACTTGCTTCTATAGACAGGGGAGGTTTGGGATTTTTCAAGAAAAGTCTATACGAAATAGTAGATGAATAATAAAAGGCTACAATGACTTCTAGAGATTGATTAAGGGTTTTTCACATATGTTGTCATTGATTTGGTGCATACCCCACCCTCTCCTAGGGTCCGTGTGACCTCTCGGTCTAAGATCGTTCTAGTTGAGAGATGAAATTAGCTCATGGGCTCCTTCTGAGCCTAAAATTTCAATACATGGGTCCTCACCTACTTCCCTAATTCAAATTCACTTCTTCGGGAGTCCCCGATCACTGACAAAGCCTCTTTAGAGATCGAGGGACAAATTTCCAATCCCTAAAAGTTTCAGGATTTTGAGAATTTCTACCCTTCTTATCTCTGAATGCACAACTTTCCAACTGATGAACAATAGGAAGCAAGATCAATGACCCCCAAAAAGCACTGAGATTGACGACTCAAACTCTGATGTTTTGGGATTCAACAATTTTTTACCACATTCAACACACACACACACACAACACTCACAAAGTTTCAATCTCCGAAAAGGGAAGATTTGACAGCTCCTATTCTACCACTAGATCAAAGGATCTATGCCTCCTTCGAACTTTGATCTTTGGTGATTTTTCCATAATTATTTTCCACAAATATCCTAGATCACCGAATCGATGAATATGCCTAAGTGATAGATCGACGAACCTCACACTCCTACAGATGGACGGTTCAGATTTATTCTTTTCAGGATTTAGTGATTTATTTTGGTCTTCCGCACGACACAACCTCTTGTATCTCCTGATGTTGAAATGCTGAAATATTTCTCCTTCCTCAACGTGTCCCCTTCCTGATCGATGGCTAGGATGTTTTTCAGGACTTCAAGAGTTTTCTCTTATCTACACGACGACACAAATTTGTTGAAGTGCCATGTCCCCAAATTGTGGGATCTATCGCCATGCATCCTTCTCCAACAGATGACTGGGATGGACTCATGCCTTTATATAACGTCCCCGGAAATCAACCTCACGGTCGGGAAATGCTACTACGTGGAACATTCTCATAAATTTATATATATCATGCATATTAAATCTAATTAACATATTTGAATGAAATTTAACCAACAATATAGAGTAATCACAATATTATTGCTAACATATAGAATTAATGGAATTAACACTAATATCATTGCAATGGAATACATGATAATATTGCAAGCATCATAGACATGCATTTTAATTGAAATTAAAAAAATAAATTAATACTTATCTTTGAAATTGTAATAACTCCACCAAATACGTGCATACCATCCAAGAACCTCCTAGCCTTAGACCACGCTGCTCATCACACTCAATAATGGGTCACCCCCGAGCTAGGACCAAGCTCCACCTAGAGCAAGGGAATCCTAGACTAGGATGAGATTATAGGAAAACTGCACAGAGCAACCGAAAGGATTCTCTCTAGGAGCCTTCTTACACCCACTACTCATGGACTCTCATTCCCCACATGCATGTTCCGCCTAGGAGTATACACCTTCACAAGCACATGCTATATTGAGAATTCTCAGAGCTCCGTAGCTGGTGTTGGACACTCTCTGGGAGAAAATCACTTCCCAGTAAACTCTCTCACCTGAAGAGAGCTTTTCACATGTCTGCCAACCCGCCTCTTCTACCATGGGCCTAACAACCCATTTCTTCAATCATTTTTTAACTCAATTCTCGCAAGCTCAAGATAAAAACAACAACAACTGGTTAATTCCACTAAGGAAACACAGAATGCAACAACCCAAAGAAAGTATAGGTACGGACTCGAATCTATAAGAGTGGATAGGCTGGGCTCATAGGACACACAACTGACATGGCTCAATCCATGGGTTTTCCACTGGTTTTCAAGGTGCTTGATAAGGAGTCCATGCAGAGGTCAAACAGAGACTCAACAGTTCAGGAAGAGGGTGTACCGGCTTCTCAAGAAAACATCATAGGCATCAAGTTTCAAATTTGCATGAGGCTTACAGAAATCAGATGTAGAGATCCCTCAGTTCAGACAGCCGACGACATAATGGAGGATGAAAGCAGAGACCATACAAAATTCTTGGTTTTAGACAGCCCACGATAGAATGGAGGATGAACCCCTGACTTAGTTGATGCTTCATCTTTTAACCACATGCCCCCAGGTCAACACTTGTCTTCCTGGGGCTGCATGCATTCCCTTTTGCACATGTTGGAGTTGCATGTGTTGCCTCTCCCATAACTTAGGATAAAACCATGTTTTGTCCCATAGCTTTAGAACAATAATAAAATATTATTCCCAAGGACTTAGGCCGCTAAGGTTAGCCCCTCTTTCCAACCTTTCAGCCCCCTTTTCCCTTACCCTCTCTGTGGAAGCTTAGTCCCCCATCACTCTTTATTCGTGGTTGGTATGCACACAACGATGTTCATATATTATATTAATTATCTGCATAATTACATATACAAAATCAGGCTTTTGGTCTTAATACTTAGGCTCTCCAACCTAATAAACACATAATCCCACCAACTTATCAATACTTGGCTCACCAACCTACAAAACATGATTTACAATTCATAAACATGATTACAACAAGGCTCATTTTTGGGGATATTACAATCCCCTCCCCTTATTTTTGCATTGTCCTTAGTGCAATTTTTACACAACATCAACAATATTTCCAAAATCTTCAAAAAGATGTGGATATTCTGCATGCATAGCACCTTCATGTTCCCAAGTCCCATCCTCAAGACCGTACCAGGTCCACTGGACCTTTACAAGCCCTATGGCTCGATTCTGGAGCTATTTGTTTTTTCGATCCAATATGTGCACAAGATGCACTTACAAGACACCTTCTTGTTCCACCTGAATCACATTCCAATCAATTACATGATTAGCATTAGGTATATATTTCTTAAGAAATGAAACATGAAACACATTATGTACATTCATGGATGTGGGTAATGCAATCATATATGCAACTGGCCCAATCATTTCTAGGATTTCAAATGGCCCAAAAAATCTGGCTGCCAACTTGGCGCAGTTCCTAGCTTCAGGGAACTTCTGTTAGCTTTACTTTCAGGAAAACATGATCGCCCACTTTAAAATCTCTACGGATTATGTTCTTATCAACATAACTTTTCTTCCTGTCTTGGGAAGCCTTTAAATTCTGCTTAATTTTTAGCATTTGTTCTTCCATTTCCTTGAGCAACTCTGGCCCAAATACTACCCTGTCAGATGGATTATCCCAGCTTACTGGATTATTTCACTTTATGCCATAAAGTGATTCAAATGGTCTCATCTTCAACGATGCTTGATACCCATTATTGTAGGCGAATTCTACCAAATGTAGGTAGTCTTCCCATTTCGAGGGTTTGTCCATCACATATATACTTAGCATGTATTCTATTACTTGATTCACCCTATTTTTCTTCCCATCAGACTTAGGATGATAGGTTGTACTAAAGTTCAAATTTGTTCTAAATTCTTTGAATAACCCTTTCTAGAAATATGAGGTAAATTTTGGGTCTCTGTAAGACACAATTGTCTTGGGGATTCCATGCAAACATGCTATTTCCCTCACAAATATGTTGGCAACATTCGTTTCCTTGTGAGTAGTCTTTAATGGAATGAAATGGGTAGCTTTCTTAAGCTTTTCCACCACCATCATAATTGAATCAAGATGCTTGCCTATTCTGGGCAATCTTGTGATGAAATCCATTGTCACCACTTCCCACTTCCACTCAGGAATGGGTAAAGGTTGCAGCAACCCTTCTGGGTGTATGTGCTTAGATTTAACCTTTTGGCACTCCATACATCTAGCGATGTATTCAAAAATATCTTTCTTCATACCTGGCCAAAAGTAACAGCTCTTGACTACTGCCACAATTTTATGATATCCAAGGTGCCCAGCATAAGGCACATTGTGCATTTCATGCAAAATCACAAGTTTCAAATCATGGACATTAGGTACATAAATTTTGTTCTTGTATAGGAGTATTTCATCTGTTTCCAATTTATAACTCTCCACTTTCAGTGGCATCTTACCTTGTTGTATCTTTTCTACCTAATCCCTGTACTGCAAATCTGTATTTGCAGCCTCCAAAATTCTTCTCTTAATATCAGTTTGGTACATGCTAATGGCTATATCATGCAATTCATGTACTCTTCTTTTGAGTGCATCAACCACTTTATTTTCCTTCCCTTTGATATGCTTGATATCAAAATCGTACTCACAGAGAAAATCCATCCACTTACTCTGTCTAGCGTTCAAGGTTGGCTGATTAAACAAAAACTTTAGACTCTTATGGTCCATCATCAGTTTGAACCTCCTTCCCATGAGGTAATTCCACCATTTCTTTAGAGCGTGTACTATGGCTGCCAACTCCAAATCATGAGTTTCATAGTTCCTTTCATGCTCTTTCAAATTTTTGGATTCATAACAAATTATGAATCCATTCTGACTGAGGACTCCTCCCAGTCCTTCTTTGCATGCATTTGTGCACCACAAAGTCTTCATTTGGATCTACAATCCTCAATATTGGAGTAGTGGTTAACAATTGCTTCAATCACTGAAAGATTTTCTCACAATCTTTTGTCCATTGAAATTTCTTCTCTTTCCTTTGCAAGGAAGTGATAGGGTGATCTATCTTCGAGAACCCTGTGATAAACCTTCTGAAATAACTAGCTAGAACCATAAAGTATCTTACTTCTATCATGTTATTTGGCGTTGAACATTCTATGATGGCCTCAATCTTCTTAGGATCTACAGCTATCCCATCCTTCAAAATAATATGCCCCAACTAATGGATCTGATCCTGATAAAAATGAGCACTTGCTCAACTTGGCATACAGTTGGTGCTCTTGTAGCACCTGCAACACCATCCTAAGATGTTTCTCATGCTCTTCCTCCAACTTGGAATACACTAGAATGTCATCCAAGAAGACTATGAAAAACTTGTCTAGATAGTCCCTGAATACACCATTCATCAAGCACATAAAAATAGTGGGTGCATTCGACAATCCAAATGGAACCACTGTGAACTTGTAATTACCATACCTTGTTCTAAAGGAGGTCTTGCTGATGTATTCATCCTTTATCCTTACTTGGTGATATCCCGACCTGAGATCTATCTTCAAAAATATCTTAGCATCCTTCAACTGATCAAAGAGATCATCGATCCTCGGTAGAGGGTATTTGTTCTTCATAGTCACTTTGTTCAATTGTCTAAAATCGATACACAATATCAGTGTTTTGTCCTTCTTCTTCATGAATAGGACTGGGGCACCCCAAGTTGACACACTTGGGCATATGTACCCCTTATTCATAAGCTCTTCAAGTTTCAATTGCAACTCTTTTAGCTCTGATGTACTCATTATATAAGGAGCTTTTGACATTGGCGCTGCTCCAGGAATCAAGTTTACAAAGAAATCAATATCTCTCTTCCTAGGCAGTCCAGGTACCTCCTAAAATACATATTCAAACTCATTTAGTACCACATGATCTCCGATAATTGACACCTTATCCTTAGGTGTTTCCTCCATGTGGGATGCAAATAATTGACAATCTTTCTTGTAGCACTTCTTCAGCTGCATTGTTGAGATTTCTCTAATAGAAAGAGCTCTGGGAATTCCTTGGACTGTTTTCCAATTTCTTTCCTCATCTAGGAAAGTGAATTCCTTGCTACGATAGTCCAAAATGGCATGGTGTTGGTCCAACCAGTCCATCCTAATTACACAGTCATAAGAACCTAAAGGAAAAATATTCAATTTATCCTTTTTGCTCAGTAAATTCATGTCCACTGGACAAGACTTAACTAACTCAATGACTTTTCTCTTGGTCCCTATAGCCAGTTTCACTAACCAAGACTTTTCATGTTTTCTTATTGACATATGCAAAATTTTTACCACACTAGGATCTACATAACTATGGCTAGCCCCTGAATCAATTAAAATAGTAAATGGTCAGTTGTTAATCATACCTTCTACTTCAATCATGTGCAATTGAAATTCAACTTGCTTACTGTCCAGGGCTACATAGATCCTTGGCATTCTACTGCTCATGTCCTCCATTGTTTCATCTTGCTGAACATTATGGACAACTCTCCCTTTTCCATTTTTGTGGGGACAATCTATGTACTTATGGTTTCCCTAACAACCCCAACACTGAATGGGCGTCTGTCTTGGCCTTTGTTCCCCTACATCAGCCATTCTCGGCTCTCTAAACGATGGTTGTCCTTGAGGACTATTTTTCAAAAAGGGAGGTTTAGTTCCCTTCTTCCTTTGATCCATCTGGAATTTCTTCTTGTCTTCCCAAGCCTTCCAGAAAGTAGGATTCTCTCTTTGCTTCTCATATAAGCATTTCTCTATCCTTATCATTTCTTCCATAGTCTTAGGATCATCATACTAAATCTTGTCACCAATGGAAGGTGGCATTCCACTGAGATACCTTTGAATCTTGACAGTTTCTTCTTTGATGAATAAAACATACTTCAACAGTTCCAAAAACCTATGTTCATACTCATTGATGGTCATGCTGCCTAACTTGAGTTCAAAGAACTCTTTCATCTTTTTGTCATAATATCTCTTAGTCAAATACTTCTTCTCAAAATACTTCTTGAATTCCTTCCAAGTGATATATTTCTCTCTAATGTGTTGCACCTGCACAAGTTTATCCCACCACATGGATTCTTTTCCTTTCAGTTGATACATCACAATTCTTCCTTCCACGTGAGAGGAATAATTCTATAGTTGGAAGTATTTCCTCATACCAAGCAACCATGTTTCAACATCTTCCTCATTCTGATGTTCTCCATCAAACGTAGGAGGCTTAATCTTGTTCATATCTCCCTTCAATTCATCCACTCCATATCTCCTATTCTTTCTAGTAGGGGATGGGCTTGAACTACTATGTGTCCTTCTCTTGGAGTGACCTTGGGAGTGATGATGGTGTCTACCCACACTCCTTGACCTTCTTCCCTCATAATTCTGGTGACTCCCTATTTTGCTCGAGTCACTCTGCTTATCCAACTTCTTTTATATTCTTTCCATATTCTTCATCAACTTTAAGTTGAATTCACCTTGTTTATCCCGAGCTTTCCTAATCTTTCTACTATCTGTTCGGTGAGTTTGGGCATCTTTCTACAATTTTTCAATGATATTCATCATATTCCCTTCCTTATCTATCTCTTCTCCATGCCCATTGGAGTTCGACCCTTCAAATCTCAAATGAACATCCATCCCTTTAGCTTCATTCTCTGAACTGGAAGCATTATGTGTCTCCTCCATTTCTTTTGCACTCAGTGGCAATTCTACTCAAGTCTAGTTCTTGTTGAACTTCTGCATCACAACGTGCAGAAAACTGAAATTTGTTAGGGAATTATTCCTTAACAAATCCCACAACATTCATAAATGACTTGATTTAAGAAAACCTTCAATTTCAATGAATTTTCTGATCTCTTCTCAGCTCTGTAGTGCACTCAGACCTTATCCCTTTCTCTCTCAGTTTTCCAACCCCAACGTGGCCATGGTTCATTTCCAAGCATTATATCTCAAGGTTCTATAATCAGGACTTCGGGGTTTCAAGATTTCAGGATTTCAGTCCTGGAGCCTCTCACACTCGCTTCCCTCTCCAACTCCCGACTTCCAAACTTCTGACCTTTCTAGCCACTGGGCCCACAACGCGGTTGTCACCAACCAGGGTGGTGACATGTGGTGTGCTTAAGAAGGTCCATGTTACCTTAGGTGACGCCATCCGACCCCACTGTGTCTACTTTTCATTTGGGGCCCACTAGTACATGGCACACATCCCACATGTCCACATCCATCCAAGTGACGTCAGCCCGAATCACTACTTCGACTCTTTGGGATTTCACAATTTTGGGCTTTGGGAGTTTGTGCGTCAGCACATCCCATTTCTCCCAATAGCCAAACTCCTGAAATTACAATCTTATCTTCTTCTTGATCCAATGGTTGAGATATTTTACCAAATCTACGGTGTAGATCTCCTCGGGGTTTCAGAGTTTTGGGTTAAGGAGGTTTGTGCCTCAATGCACCCTGCTTCTCCTGATAGATGAACTCCCGAAAGGCTTCTAGGATATCCTTCTTGCATCTTTTCTAGATCTAACAGTCGTAAAGTTTTCTCCTCTCCTTTCGAACAGATCCTATAACTCTAGCACCCCAAATGTTGAGTGCTCTCTTTCTCTCACACTATGGTCAAATACCACACCGGCTACAGTTTTATTCTACCGCTACTCTTCCTAAGCTTCGTAACATGACCAAGTAACCCCTTGGCACACAGAAACAATCTAAGGTTCGAAATTAGTCCTCCAGACACAATTTCCTCTCGAAACCTTGGGTCCAAATACCACTTATCCAGCCCATCCAGGCTCATAATTGAAAACATGGCTCTGATACCATATTGTAACATCCCCATCCATCAACCCCACAGTCAGGCAATGCTACTACGCGGAACATTCTCATAAATTTATAAATATCATGCATATTAAATATAATTAACAGATTTATTGAAATTTAACCAACAATACAGAGTAATCACAGTATTACTACTAACATACATAATTAATTAAATTAACAGTAATATCATTGCAACAGAATACATGATAATATTGCAAGCATCACAGACATGCATTTTAATTAAAATTAAAACACAAAATTAATCATTATCTTTGAAACTGTAATAACTCCACCAAATACGTCCAGACCTTCCACAAACCTCCCAACCTTAGACCATGCTACTCATCACGCTCAGCAGTGGGTCACCCCTGAGCTAGGACCAAGCTCCACCTAGGGCAAGGGAATCCTAGACTAGGCTGAGGTTACATGAAAATTGCACTAAGCAACCAGAAGGATTTTCTCCAGGAGCCTTCTTATGCCCACTAATCACGAACTCTCATTCCTCACATGCCTATTCCACCTGAGAGTATACACCTTCACAAGAACAATCCATTGATGCTTCACCTCCCTCTCTGGGTCTTGGAAATAGGCTAGATCATGAGTTCTCAGAGATTCGTAGCTAGTGTTCGACTCTCTCTGGGAGAAAACCACTTCCCAATAGAATATCTCACCTTGAGAGAGCTGCTCACAGGCTTGACAACCTGCCTCTTCTACCACATGCCCAAAAACCTGGTTCTTCAACTAGTTTTCAACTCAATTCCCACAAGTTCAGGATAGCAACAACAACAACTGGTTAATTCCACTCAAGAAACATAGAAGGCTATAACCCAAAGGAAGTACAGGTATGGAATCGACTCTACAAGAGCGGATAGGCTAGGCTCTCATGACGCACAAGTGACACGACTCAATCCATAGGTTTTCCACTAGTTTTTAGGGTGCTTGACAAGGAATCCAAGCAGAGGTCGAACACAGACTCAACAGTTCAGACAAAGGGTGTATCAGCTTCTCAAGAAAACATCATAGTCCTCGAGTTTCAGAGCTGCATGAGGATTATAGAAATAAAACGTAGAGATCCCTCGGTTCATACAGTCAACGATAGAATGGAGGATGAAAGTAGAGACCAGATATAATTCCCAGTTTCAGACAACCCATGATAGAATGGAGGATGAACCCCCGACTCAACTCTTTTAACCGTATGCGCCCAATTTGACACTTGTCTTCCTGGGGATTCATGTGTTCCCTTTTTCACACATTGTAGATGCATGTGTTGCCTCTCCCAGAACTTAGGATACAAAAATGTTTTTTCCCACAAGTTTAGAATAATAATAAAACATTTTTCCCAAGGACTTAAGCCCCTAAGCTTAGCCCCTCTTTCCAACCTTTCAGCCCCTCCTCTCTGTGGAATCTTAGTCCCCCATCACTCTTTCTTCATGGTTGGTATGCACAAAGCAATGTTCATATATTATAATAATGATATACATAATTACATATACAAAATTAGGCTTATGGCCTTAATACTTAGGCTCTCTGGCCTAATAAACACATAATCCCACCAGCGTACTAATACTTGGCTCACTAGCCTACAAAACATGATTTACAATTCATAAACATGATTACAACAGGGCTCATTCTTGGAGATATTACACTTTAGGCCTTCATGAATCCTCATAATGTTTCACTTAGTTTCCTCCAGAGTGTCAGACCTTCGGACTTCCAGATCCACTGCCATGTGTCCTTCCTTTGATCAACGGTCTAGATCAACTCTGGACTTCACAGCTCTGGAGAGATTGAACTCATCTTTCGTCTATTCTCCTAGAGTTTCTATCCTTTGGATCTCCTGATTTGATGAAGTGTGTCCTCGACGATTGATCACCTTCATGAACTTCGGGGCTCCAAACTTTGACAACCCTCCACTCTAGAATCACCACTCCTAACTTCCTCCGGAGAGCCAGTCCACCAGAGGATATGATCTGTTGACACATGTCCTCAAGAATTGGACGATCACAATTAGCTCCGACCTTCGAAACTTCGGGGGTCCCAATGCCTTTGCACTCCAAATCTCCCGAAAATGTGAAGTCTGAAGGACTTCCCGAATTAACTATTGTGCAACTCCTCTAGATATAATGACTGTTCGATCTCCTGCAAACTCCTGAATGGATCTCAACCATTGATTTCCACTCTTCAATAACTCCTCCTTTTAGCTTGATCCACGACTTATCTCGAACACAAATTTTTCACAATTCACAAGGATAAACCCTGTGCTACTCCTTCATATCTAAGGGTGGTGAAAGCTCTTGGATTCTCCCGAATAGATCTCAACCATTCAACCCTTGAAACAAACAATTCTTCTCTTCCTTAAGGATTTTTTTCGCTATCCTTCCTGAGATTTGTTCCTTGAGGTATTTCAAACCTATGGTGCACTCCTTCCAGCCTCTAAATTCTGAGAATTTTTTGGACTTAGATATTTTTTGAAAAAAATCTCCCCTATGCACTCCTGCTACTCATCTCGTCTGACACTTCCTCAACACTTAGACAAATTGTTGGCCCGACGCATGCATTGCACGGGTCTTCTCTAAAATATTCTCTCCTCTGAGAGATGGTGCAGTCCTTGCACTTTGACAGTAAGTTCACATTATCTCTCCTGAGCTTCTGAGTCTATCTCGACTTGGCCTATGCAGTCCTTGCAGGAACTATGCACTCCTTGCACCAAGAATCTCAGAAGAGAAATGATTGAAACTTAAAGAAACATCAAAGGTTTCCACACTTAACCATGAAAACCATACTCATGCATGTAAGACACATAAAATAGATAAAGTAGAAAGAAATATCACATACATTCAATGGATTCAATAACACAAAAAACCATACATTTGGAATCAAAACTCTATATTTGTATTCCTTCAATCAAATATGTACATGAGTTCATACGACTTTCTACAATTCACCATAAGATTCAACAACTCTCTCAACAACAATAACAATAGCATTCAACAACCTCATTTGGGCATAAAATACATATATTTATACATGGAGAAGCTTCTCAAGCCTTCCCTCTAGACTACCTTAATGCTATCCTATCATAGTTAATACATTCATATAGTAAGGAATATTACATTGAATGGTAATTACACTTAGATATGAGTTGATACTCACTATCTATACAACCTTATATGATAATTAAGGTGTTTACAACTTTGACGGACTTATGTGATGCATCATGCCTCAAAACATTTAAAATCTTTAAATTAAAATTCTTTCAAAACAGAATGACACGCTCTCCTCAAAATTAAAAAAAAAATAAATAAATTTGTGCATTGGGTGTTGAGTTGTCCTCCACTTTGCTTATTTAACTGCTAATGGCGATGCTCCTACATCATACTCCTCTGGCCAAAAATTCATGGACTCCTGTCCATGAGATCCTGGACTTTTTTTTCATGCTTCTAAATATCAGATTCATTTACCCAACTAGCATCCTCTGTTGGGTGATCCTTCCACTTCACCAAGTACTCAAAATAAGATTTCCTCCTGGTCTTCTTACTAATCCTCTAATCTATGATATTCTCCATTTGTGGATTTTATGTTGTTGGCATATGTTGTTCCCACTAAATCTCCTTCTGATCATTTGATCCTCTTGTATCATCCATCCTGTAAGGGTACATGTCTTCAATATTAAATATGGGTGATATTCCCACATCGTCTAGCAGCTCAATCTCATAAACATATGCATCAAACATTCTGAGGATTTTACATGGTCCTATTTTCTTCATCCTCAATTTGTTATATGTTCCCCTTGGGAACCTTTCCTTCCTCAGGTGTGCTAAAACTTGATCTCCAACTTTGAAATGAGCCTCTCTCCTTTTTTTATCAACTTATATTTTATACTTTTGACTGCTATCCTGCAACTATCTCTTTATCTGATCATGAAGCTTCTGGATCTCTGCAGCAAAGTATTCTTCTCCTCCACTTCAAAAATCATCATGGTTCAAATCCCTCAACTCCGAAATTACTCTTGAATGCATTCCATCCACTATTTTAAATGGGATTTTTCTAGTGCTTCTGTTCAATGAATCATTATAGGAAAACTCTTCCTGGGGCAGAATTTGATCCCACTAATTGTGATGTTTAGTGGCCAAGATCCTCAACAAATTCCCTAATATTTGATTTGCTACCTCAGTATTTCAGTTTGTCCAAGGGTGATATGATGAACTGAAGTACAAATTTGTCCCTAGCCTTTTCCATAGAGTTCTCCAAAAGTGTCCCATGAACTTGGTATCTTTATCTGAGACTATACTTCTGGGAAAACCATGCAATCTCACAACCTCTTTGAAAAATAAATTAGCTATGTTAGTAGCATCACTAGTTTTGTGGCATGGTACAAAATTTTCCATATTTGAAAATATGTCAACCACAACAAATATGGAATCACTCCCCCTCTAGGCTCTTGGCAATCCCTACACGAAATCCATGCTTATTACCGCCCACAACCTGTCTGGAATAGGAAATGATTGATACAGACCAATGTTTTTCTGCTTCCCTTTTTCATACTGGCATACTCTACATATGTCCACAAATATTTTCACATCAGATCTCATACATGGCCAATGGTATGAAGAACTTAGTTTTTTATAAGTCTTGTCATGGCTGAAATGTCTAGCCAATCCTCCACTATGTTTTTCCTTCAACAATTTGTCTCTCATTGAGAATCTCAGAATACAGAGTTGGCTTCCTTTAAACAATACTCCATCTTGAGTTAGATGCTCTATCCACTGGCTTCTATCCCTTAGAAAAGGGTTCTCACATGCTTCATAAGACTCTTTAAAATCCAGATCTTCATGATACATTTCCTTAATGTGTTCAAACCCTAAGGTCTCCACTTAAAATTCCTACATAATTAGACATCTCTTTCTCAAAGCATCAACAACTTTGTTAGTGCTGCCACTAATGTGCTTAATAAAAAAAGGTAAAATTCTACATGAATTCTACCCATTTAACATGTCTTTGGTTCAATTTCTCCTATCTGGTTATGAATTGTAAAGCTTGATTGTCACTGTACAAGACAAAATCCTTTGGAATAACATAGTGCCTCCACTTTTTTAGAGCTTGTATTACAACACAAAACCCCTTATCATACATTGAATATTTTCTCTCAATGTCATTCAACTTCTCATTGAAATAAGCAACATGCTTATTGTCTTGTCTCAAGACTACACCAATAGCTAGTCCAATGGCATCACATATCTCTTGAAATATCTCATTAAAATATGGCAGAACCAGAATAGGTTGTTCTGTGATATTCTCCTTCAACACCCTAAATATTTTTTTAGCTTCCTCTGTTCAATTAAAATACTTGTGTTTTTTATTTATAGTGTCCAGTATGGGTGCACAAATTCCATTGAAATTCCTAATGAATTTCCTGTAAAAAATTGTTAATCCATGGAAGCTTCTCACCTCAAATATGCTTCTTGGAGAAGGCCATTCTTTGATTACCCTCACCTTCTCTGGATCCATCTTCAAATAATTTGAAGGGATCACAAAACTCAAGTATATGAGTTTTGTATTCATGAAAGAAAAATTCTTCATACTTATCAACAACTTCTCATGTTGCAACCTCCTCATCACTAATGTCAAGTGCCTTAAGTGTTCTTCTCTAGTTTTACTCAAGACTATGATATTTTCCAAATACACGATTACAAACTTACCAATGAAGTCTCTAAGTACATCATTCATTAGTCTCTTGAATGTGCATTAGGTATTTATCAATCCAAATGGCATGACAAGCCATTCATACAACCGTTCATTCATCTTGAATGATGTCTTCGATTCATCTCCCTCTCTCATTCTTATTTGATGATAGCCACTCTTCAAATCTATCTTGGAAAAATAATTTGCTCCACTCAAGAAATCCATCAAATCATCCATTATGGGTAGAGGTAATCTATACCCAATGGTAATCTTGTTGATGGCTCTAAAATCTATGCACATTCTCTAGCTTCCATATTTCTTTGGACTCAACACAGTTGGTGTTGCACATGGGATCAAACTCTCTCTGACTAAACCCTTATCCAACAACTCTTGGACTTGATTCTTGACCTCTTCATTCTCTTAGGTGTCAACTTATATGTTTCTTTATTTGGAAAAATTTCTCCTGGAATAAGGTCAATATGACAACTAATACTCCTAATGGGTGGTAGAGAATGAGGTAATTCATCCACCATGATATCAACAAAATTATCCAACGGTTCTTGAATCTCTTAAAGAATATCATCCACAAAATTACTTGTAAGGATGAATCTGGGATTTCTTACCACAACAAAATTCATTTCTTGTTCCTTCTTGAATTCATTCAAGAGTTCCTTCCCACTCATGAGAAGTATGCTTGGACTAGGTTCATCCTTCACTTTCTTATCCTCCATTGGAAACAACATATGTGTATGACCATTCTTCTCAAGGGTGTAAGTATTTTTTCACCCATCATGTATGATATTTCTATCAAATTTCCACAGTCTTCCAAACAGAACATGACAAACGTCCATGGGTATTATATCACACATATTCTCATCTTTATAGACTCCTATATTAAATTCAACATTGAACCATTGACTTACCATGACTTGGTGTCCCTTCTACGACAACAATACCTTGTATGGGTTCATATGTCCAGTTGTCTCCTGCTCCATATTTTCTACCATTTTGTTGATACCAAATTATCAGTGCTCCCATTGTTTATGACTACTTTGCATACCTTGTCCTTGGTTTTGAAAGAAGTCTTGAACATATTGTTTCTCTGAGCTAGCTCTTTTTCTTCCTTCTCTGGTTTTAAGAGAATTTTCCTCATCATGAGGGATTTTCCATGCTTCATTACTTCTGCCTCAACATTCCTTCTTTGAGCTTTGTAAATGCGAGCTTCTCCACCTCCTTCTTTATTTTTCCTTTCAGGACATTCCCAAGACATATGCCCTATCCTTCCACAGGAATAGATTTTCACTTCTCCTCCTCTGCCTCTTCCTCTTCCTCAAGAAAACGAGTTTCTACCACCATATTATCCCCCTTGGGAACTTCCTCCTATTTCTTTATGACTGTGATACTTTCCATCTTTAGGTTTGGGTTTCTAGAACTTCTCTCATAAAGTTCCTTTTCCTTTGCTTGGACTCTTTTCTTTGTTTCGCTGGATTTTTTTTCTAGCCAACTTCTCTTGAGTCTTATTTTAGTGTTTCTTGATAAGAATATTCCACTGTTCTTGTTGACATCATACTGACTTCCTCCTGAATTTCATATCTCAGGCCATTAATATACCTGTCAACATTTTCCTCATCGCTCTCTTGATGTCTTGCTCTGATGTTCAATATGTAAAACTCCTCAGTGTACTCCTTCACTGGAAAGCCCTTCTGTCTCAAGTTCTGAAATCTTCTAAAAATATTGATCTGATAGTCTTTGGGTATGAACTTATCTTTCAATTTATTTTCCATCCTATCCCAATTTTTTATTTTTTTCTTACCTTTGTGTCTTTTGTCGGCTTGCAATTCATCCCACCATAGCATTGCATGTCCCTTTAGTCTGGTAACAACATGCTTCACCTTATTTTAATCCTTTATTTTCTCATAATCGAAGTAATTGTCAAGTCCCTTATCCAATCCAAAAACTTCTCAATATCTAAGTTGCTTTCATACATCGGGACTTCCATATTTGCTCTGGCTCCCATTATTACAACCACTTTCAACAAGCATTCCTTTGCAGTGTCTCCTTCTGTAGCTCCTACTTCCATTTATTCAATCTCGTATTCACTGGTGTCACAAGAATCAAGTTCTCTTCTCTGTAATTTCTCCATGGCATCCAATCTCGCACAGAGTTACCTCATTTCTCGTTCCATGGCTAGATTTTCCATAGGTCTCTCTGCGTGTCTTCTAGGTGGCATAGTTCTGAATTTTCCTTCCACATAGAGGTTTGTTTGGGCTCTCATACCACTTTATTCATACCACACCCTCTCCCAGGGTCCATGTGAACTATCGGTCTAGGATCGTTCTAGTCAGGAGTGTTACAAGGAAAATCTCTCTATGGCTAGGGGTAAACCACAACAGATGAAAATGACTGCAGAAATCAACTCTAATCCAAAGTATGCTATATAAAAAATTATGATAGCAAGACAAGATAAAATTCCTACCTCATCTATACGTTCTATGAAGTCCATCGTTGAGCACTCGACCCAAATAAATACGACTGCAACTAGTCCTCAACAACCAAGAAACACAAACATATGGTGATAATATGTAATGTTAGCACATTCAATAGCATAATCCATCAATATTCATAACAAATATGCCCATGAAATAACAATTCAAATATTCCCAAGATATTAATTAGATGAGAAAAGAATATTTCTATTAAAATCTAATCAACATAAGTGAATGAATTACAAACTTCTGTGTCGGGACAGTTCGGAATCGAGAAACTAAGTTCCTTCCAACTAGGCCTCCACCAAAGGCAATCCCATATAAGAGAGACAATGAGGTTCTCAATCATGTAGGGAAGAGCTTGGGGGTTGAACAATGTGTTCAAACTTAAAAGGACAAAAGGATGCAGACTCAATATGAAGTGAACAATTTCTCCAGAGTAACTTTGCTCTCAAAGTTGAATTCTTCTCCTCTTTTTCCATAACTTAGATTTGGCCCATTTGTAGCCTTCAAGTGGAACTGAAGGGTCAATTCAGAACGTTTCTAGTATATGGAAGGCCAAGGACCATAGATCTCATGACGTGACATGGAAACCCGACACCATTTTTTAATTTTGGGCACAAATCTCGATGTACGTGGGTTGTAGTGGTGCAACTTGTGTATACGCATGTTGTAATATAGGTAGGGCGCATATATGTGGAAACATAATGTTTCTAGATCTAGAATTTTCAAAATGGGACTTCAATTCTAGATAGGGAAATGGAAAAATGCCCTCTATGAATGTTTTCCCAGGGTGAGGAAAATCTTGCTATAACAAATATTGAAATTGTTACATATCAAGCCCGACGTCCAAGTTTATAACCATGACTCTTGAAAGCGACTTGTACACACCTCCTTCGAGCATAAAAAGGTAATATGGATCATGTCAAATCCTTATTTTCATCTATCTAATGAATTTCACCTATATCAGTAACAAAATGGTGACTAAGGAAATCCCTATCCAACCCCAAATTGCACAAAAATAATCGACCACTGAAGCATATCTAGAGGATAGAGAGGGTGATGTTTTTGACCCTATTTTTTCTTACCTAGACCTTTACCAATTGATTCATAGGACTCAAATGGATGCTAATGTCAAGAGAGACTATTTTTTTTCATGAGACCTGAACCTGGCCCAATCTCTAATTCCCCAAACCTACAAATTTCCCAAGCTTGTTGAGTGGTGTGTTTCCAATTATGATGATAATAAAGAGAATATAACCACTCTAGATGGTTCTAGGGTTATTTTCCCAATTTTGAAAGAGTCTATTACCCAAATACTCCATTTTTATGATCCTAATACTAAGGAACCTCTAGATGATGATATCTTTGATTCTAGATATCATGCATTATCTCAACTAGAAAAGGATAAGTTTTTAGGAAAATTCTTGGATGGAAATACCCCACTTCCAACCAACCCACCTCCATTCAAATCAACCATCTTCCCTGAAATAACAAGACAATCCATTTCAATGATTTGTCAAATTCTTGATTATGAGCATGAAAAAACTGTAGATGAGTCCATTGAACATTCTCGACTTGTTTTTAGTCTTGATTCCTCCAGAATCCATTGCATGTACCAAGTTTGATTATGTTGAGTTCTTATATAGAGTAATTATTTTCCAATTGTACAATGTTCACCATACACAGTGTTTTAGGTATCAGGTCCACCTAGTCTACCTAATATTGTTGAATTGTAATGTACCTCATTACCAACAAACCCCAATTTTTTTTTTGATACCACAATGTAGCATCCCCCAAACCAAGTTGGGTCATGCCACATGAAATTTCTCTTCTCTGATAATATTTTTAAATAACAACATGCCCTGCATATGAATGCAAATATGCAATACAAGAAACATACAAACTCATGCTTAAACATATACATTTAAAGAATATATAATTAACAAAAATGTATATATATATTACTCAACAAAATAATACACATGGTAAATAGCATGTAAACACATAAAAATACACATGTCTTTTAATTGTAAATCACCAACTACGTTCAAACTTTAGACATTCCTCCCAACCATAGGTTATGCTGCTCTTAAACTCTTAGTAGGAGGTCACCCTTGATCAAGGGCTAAAAATACACCAAGGAAAAGGATTTCTAACCGAGGATAAGGTGTAACAAATAGAAGAAATTCTTAGACTAAGGTTCCAACTCCATCAACTAGGATACAACCTCTCATTCCCCATACCCTATCCTTCCCCAAAAGTGTGCCTCTTCTCTTCTCAACAATACTTTAGTTGCCCCACTTCCCTTCTAGGGATTTAGAAATAGGTCAAACATGAAGTATTTGAGATTTGTAGTTGCAGCCAAGCACAGTGGGAGAAAATTCCCAAAAGTTCTCTCACCTTGAGAGAATTCTCATGGACTTGACAACCCACTTCTTTTGAATGCACATAGGCCTAACAACCTATTTATTTAGCTCCAATTACATACGTTTACTAGTTATCCTCAGCTTCTAAGATTCCCAAAATACTGGTATGGATGATGGACGGTATTCTGTACATGAGAGGGATGAGAGTGATGAGTAAATGGCTCTAAGAATAATGGAAACTACACTTTTTATATGCATGTTCCCAACTTGACACTTGTCATGTTGGGAACTACCTTGGGCTCCACTTGTGGTACATGCCTCCATCCTAAGAAATTATGATAAAAATGTCATATAATTAGAATTTTAGGAAATATTAATATAATATTCCCTTGGTATTGGCCCCACTTCCTAGAATCTTATCCCCTTTACCTTCTAGTGTGGATTTTTATCCCCTCATACTTTTTTGTATGATTGATTTGTAGTAGTGATGCATTTTTATTAATAATTTGATTGTGATTACATATTACAATGATAGGCTCACTATAACTTTTTCATATAGGCTCTCCAACCTAATAATCACATAGACATTCTGGCCTCAAAACATATATACAAAGGCACTTTGGCCCAAAATATCTTGTCTCACCAATATATATGTACATTTGCAATTCGGGTTCATCTTATGCATATTACATTCCTAGCCCCTTATTTATGAATTTTCCTCGGTGCATTATATACACATGTACATTCAAAAAATCTTTAAACATCTTCGAAAGTATGTGGGGACTCCTCCTGCATGGCATTTCCATTCTCTCAAGTTGCATCTTTAGTACCATAACAGGTCCACTAGACCTTTACCCACCTTATTGCTTGGTTCCAGAGCATCTTGACCTTCCAATCCAATATGCACACCGACTGAACTCAAAATTATCCTTCTTGTTCCACCTAAATCAAATTCAAATCAATTACATGATTAGCATCGCGTACATACCTTTGAATTAAAGATGCATCAAATACATTATGAATTCACATGGATGTAGGAAGTTCAAGCATGTATGCAACATGAACAATCCTCTCCAAGATCTCAAATGGTCCACAATAACATTCTACCATCTTTGAATAGTTCCCCAACTTGAGGGAAATTCTCTTGGAATTCACTTTCAATAACACATGGTCACCCACTTTAAACTCTTTGTGATTTATTCCCTTATCTGCATAACTCTTCTTCCTATCTTGTGCATCCTTTAAATTCTACTTTATTTTTACCATTTGGTATTCCATTTCCCTAAGCAATTATGGCCCAACCATTGCTCTATCTGCAGGGTTTTCCTAGCTCACTAGTGTATTGCACTTTCTACCATATAATTCTTCAAATGGGTTCATCTTTAAAGATGCCTGATACCCATTGTTATAAGCAAACCATACTAAATGTAGATAGTCTTCCCACTTTAATGGTTTATCCATCACATAAATTTTCATCATATCTTCAATCACCTAATCAACCCTCTTTGTCTTCCCATATGATTTTGGATGATTTTCTATGCTAAAATTCAGATTTGTCCCAAACCCTTTCCAAACAATTGATGTAAATTTTGGATCTGTATCAGAAATAATTTCCTTCAGCACACCACGTAGCCTAGGAATTTCCCTCCTATAAATATCTACAATGTTAGATTCCTTGTGAGTTAATTTCATAGGAATAAAATGACCAACTTTGGTGAGATTATCCACCAACACCTTGATGGAATCATGTTGCTTCATTTTTGTAGGAATCTTGGTGATGAAATCAATTGTCACCACTTCCCATTTCTAGTCAGGAATGGACAATGTTTGTAGCAAACTAGCTAGATTTCTATGCTCAATATTGACCTTTTGACATTCCATACATCTGGCTATATAATCAACCACTTATTTCTTCATACCTGGCCACTAATATTGACTCTTGACAACTACATTTTTTTTCTGGTAACCTGGGTTCCCAACATAAAGCATGTTATGCATCTCTTTGAGAACCATAATTTTTAGCTCTTGATATTCGGGAACATATGCTCTGCATCTGTAGATGAGGATTCCATCCTCTCTCAAATCATAATCTTTAATTTTCCACTGGAAATTATCTTGTTGTAATGTTTCTTTTGTTTACACATAATATTGATCTGATTTTCCAGCCTCCAATTTTTTTATCTTTTAAATTAGATTTGTACATACTAATGGTTATAGCATGCATCTCATGCACCCTCATGTTTAGTGTATGAACCATCTTGTTCTCCTTTACTTTGATATTATTTATGTCGAAGTCATAATCACTGGAGAATTCCACCCATCTAGTTTGTCTAGCATTCAAATTTGGTTGTCCAAACAAATATTTTAGACATACTATGGTTTGTCCTCAATTCGAATCTTTTTCCCATGAGATATTTCCTCCACATCTTTAAGGCATGAACTATGGCTTCTAATTCTAAATTATGAGTGGAATAGTGTCTCTCATGCTCTTTCAAATTTCTTGACTCGTATCATATCAAATGCCCATTTTGACTAAGGACTCCACCAATCCCTTCCTTGCATGCATCAATGTAGACAATGAAATCTCCATTTGGATCAAGAATCCTCAAAATTGTTGCACTTGTCAGTGAATTCTTCAAACGATGAAAACTTATTTTACAATCAAAAGTCCATTCAAATCTCACACCCTTCTTTTGCAAAGAATTAATTGGGTGTACAATATTTAAAAAACCCTCGATAAATATTCTATAATAACCTGCAAGTCCCATAAATGACCTCACTTCTAAGACATTCCTTGGTACTAGCCATTCCTCAATACCTCTTATCTTCTCAGGATCCATTGTTATCCCTTCCTATAAAATAATATGGCCCAAATAATGTATCTTCCTCTGATAAAAGGAGCACTTTCTCAACTTTGCATACAATTGATGCTCCCTCAATACTTGTAGAACCATCCTCAAATGTTTCTCATGCTCTTCTTCAGACTTGGAGTAGATAAGTATGTCATCCAAGAAGACAATGAAAAATTTATCCAAGTAATCTTTGAAAATACCATTCATTAAACACATGAATATAGTTGGTGCATTTGACAACCCAAATGGAACCACTGTAAACTCATAATAGCCACACCTCATTCTGAATTTTGTCTTGCTAATATCTTCTTATTTAATTCTCATGTGATGATAGCATGACCTAAGGTCAATCTTGGAGAATATATTTTCATATTTCAACAAATAAAACATAGTGTCTATCCTTGGCAAAGGATACTTGTTCTTCATAGTCACCTTATTCAACTTCCTGAAGTCGATGTAAAGCCTTAATGTTCCATCCTTATTTTTCACAAATAATACCAGGGCATCCCAAGGTAACACACTTGGGTATATATACCCCTTATTCAAGATCTCTTAAAGTTTCATTTGTAATTATTTCAACCTTGGTGTATTCATCCTATAACAAGTCTTGGACATTGGGGCTGCTCTATGCATCAATTTAATGGAGAAATATATATCTCTCTTTGGTGGAAACCCTGGTACTTTTCTAAATACATCCTCAAATTATTTTAGGACTTGATGATCTTCAATATTTGGCACTTTATCCTTAGCTTCCTCTTCCATATGTGTTGAAAATATTTGTCACCCTTTCCTAAAGCTTATTTTAAATTGCAAGGATGAAATTTATCTAATAGATAATTCCCTTGGAATACCTTGAACTGTTCTCAAGTTTCTTTCCTCATCCAAAAAATTAAATTCCTTATTGTAACAATTTAGGAAAACATGGTTCTTGTCCAACCAATCCATACCAATTAGGAAATCATATGAACCTAATGGTAGGATATTCAAATCATATGATCCCGTTCATGTCCATTGGACATTCCTTGACCATCACATTAATTCTTCTTTTAGCTCTTGTAGCTAGCTGAACCAACCAATATTTCCCATTTTTTCTTCTTGGAAAATGAAATCTATCCACCAACTCAGGATTTATATAACTATGAATATCTCCTAAAACAATTAAAATAGAAATAGGTTGATCATTGATCTTAACTTCCACTTCAATCATATGAGATTGAAATTTCAACTTTCTTATTGTCTAGGTTGTATAGATCCTTGGCATGCTTCTTCTCATGTACTCAACTATATCAGTCTATTGTATATTGTGAACAATCCTCACTTTTCACCTCTATGAGGGAAATCTATGTACATGTGATCTCCCTCACAATCCCAACATCTCATAGGGTACTTTTTGGGTCTCTTTCCTAATGATTCCATCATTCTGGGCTCATTTGGAGTTGGTTGTCCCTAAGAATTATTTATAAACAATGGTGGATTATTCCCCTTCATCCTCTACTCCATATTATCTTTCTTCTTGTTTTCCCAAGCCTTTTGGAAAGTTGGTTTTCCTCTATGTTGATCATAGATAAATTTATCTCTCTTTATTGCTTCATCCAATGTCTTGGGATCATCATATTGTATTTTTTCATTGAATATTGATAGCATCCCACTTAGGAACCTTCCAATATTGACCTTCTCATCCTTGATTAATTCAACATACTTTAACATCTCTAAGACTCTCTTCTCATAATAATCCATGGTCATACTCCCAAGCTTGAGTTCAAAGAATGTCTTCATCATCTTATCATAATAACGCTTGGTTAAGTATTTCTTCTAAAATTACTTCTTGAACTGCTTCCAAGTGAGTTTCTTCTCATCAACGTGTTGTACTTGCATAATCTTGTCCCACCACATTGATGTTTTTCCCTTCAATTGATAAATTGCAATTCTTCCTTCTACCTGTGAGGAATAATTATGAAAATAAAAATATTTCCTCATCCCCAATAACTAAGTCTTTGCATCCTCATCTTTCTTGTGTTCACCATCAAAGGTAGGAGGTTTGATCTTATTCATTTATCCTTGTAGTTCATCCACTCCAAACCTCCTTTTATTCTTCCTAACAAGAGATGGACTTGAACTATTGCATGTTGTTTTAAATGAGTGTATTGGTGAGTGATGATGATTTCTATAAACACTTCTAGATTCTCTTACGTTATCATGGTATTGGTGGATCTTTGTGTTAATATTATGGTATCTTAGGGAGGTATGAACCTCTATTATGACCTATGATGAGATTAGAATATTCCAGAAGGAAGAAAAGAAGTAAAGGAAACCTTAGACAAGATGTCGTCTACAGAAATATAATTAATATGAATTAATTAGTACCCAGAAGGAGAAGTCGGGCCCAGTAAGTCTTCCAGAACCACTATAAATACAGGGTGCCAATCTCTCATTTGACACATTCTAAGAATTGCAGAGAGCCAGTTGTGCACACTGTAATTGCATCTTTGTGTGCAAGTTTTTTTGGAAGGTGTTGCACTAGTTTCTGGGTGGGACTATCTGATCATCTTTGGTTTCTATTCTTTCTTGGTGCATTAGACTTGCTTGGTTATTGATTGCTACCAGTATTCTTCTCTGTCAAGGTCAAGGTGCTCGGAGTGTGGCTTAAGCCTATGGTTGGGTGACAAGGGTATTGTCAATGGTAAAACGAGCACAATCCCTCATATTCTAATAGGCTATGGGCCCACACCTCCTTCATTTAGTCTAACCATTGGAAGGAAACATAGTCGTAAGGACATTGAGCTTGTTGAAGAAATCCCACTAGGGTTTCTAACAGGAGCAGTCACCATAACACTACCGCTAGGGTTACTAGCAGGTGCAGTTTTAGAAAACCTAATCCTTTTGTTGAGGCACCTTAAGTAAAGGAATTGACCTAATCTTCGGATAGATGAGTGTGGCCTAGCCTAATGCATCTCCTGGTACTCTCAGCAAGCCAAGATGTGAAGTTTGAGTGTTTGGTCAAATGTAGGGTTTTATCAAGTCAAAGCATCCATGACTTATTCTATGAAGTCAGAGAACAAGTTAGATAGAGATTCTAAATTCAGAGCGTGGAAGACAAGGATTGACCTCATCCTTGCCAAGAATAAAGTGTTGGATATCGTGAAAGGAAATTTCGTGAAACTAGAGTTTGAAGAAGGAAAAGAGAAGGAACCGCAGAACATTGCAGCTATGGAGAAGTTAAAAGACGATGACATCAATGCCATGAGTATCATAGTGGACTCTATCAAAGACCACTTTATACACTACATCTCCCATCTTTACTCATCGAAGAAGATGTATGATGCCCTAGCAAACCTCTTCTCAGTCAGAAACATTGGACAAGTAATGAGTCTGAAGAATGAGCTCCATGACATAAAGATGAATGATGATGAAAGCATAACATCATACTTTGTGAGGATCTCCTAGTTAAGAGATCAACTACAAGCTATTGAAGAGATCACTTCAGCGAAGGAATTGGTAAACATAGTACTCAATGGTCTTCCCAAGACGTGGGATGCATTTTCCACAAGCATGAACACAAGGAAGGAGTATCCGACATTTGAAGAACTTTGGACTTGTTGTGCTCAAGAAGAATCAAGGATCAGTGCAAAAGAGAAACCCCAAAATAAGTACGATGATCAAGCCTTCATAGAAAGATTAAAGAATCTTAGGAACAAAAGGAAGTTTGGCTCAAGGAGGAAGCCAAATCAAGAGAAAGACATTTCAAAAACACAATGCTTCAACTATTGAAAGTATGGTCACTACCAGAATCATTGTCCCAAGCTAAATAAAAGGAAGGGGATACACGAAGCATCAGTTGTCGAAGAAAAGGAACCTACGAAGAAGACCAAGCAGGATGAAAGAGACTTCTTCTTCTGAAGGTAACAATACTCTTCTTATTTCTTATACATATCTTGTTTGCATCATCTATCTACATATCTTGTATATCTATCTATTGGAAGATAATGTGTTCCAAGAAGAACTATACCTATGAAAGAACAACAAGATAAGGATGGATATCATTAGATAATACACATGAAAGGATGAAATACGTCAAACAAATCATGTGAAAGCTATTGCAATATAAGTTGAATCCATCATGAAGAGACTTATGAGAAACAAAGACAGAAAGAAGTCAAAGAAAGACTTATAACGTTTTGTAGAAGAAAACAAGACGGTATTGTGGACTCTGTTAGACAAAGAGAGCCAATTATATATTGTAGAAGAAAATAAGGATGTAGATGGAAGTGTGGACTCTGTTAAACGAAGGGAGCCGATTATATGCACTCATACATGAAGCAAGGATTAGGAGTGAGATAATCCTATGATCCAATAAAGATGACGAAGTATACATCCATGGTAGTAGCCGTGAAATACAGTACATGTCCAGTTCAACCTCAGAATAAGTCTCCTTTGAAGAGAAACCTTAAAGTATCCCTAGTTGTCCATACAGATCCATGATCCTATGATAAAATAAAGTAGTGGAATCTTTAGGGCATGGAATCTTTAAGAAACTCCATGGACCCAAAATCTAAATAAAAACATGAGGAAGAACATGAATATTCCAAGAAAGAAAGAGAAGCCAGAACAACTAGTCATTGTATTAAGTATCACAAGATTACCGACTTGACATAAACTCCCTAAAAGAAATCAAGCAGAGGATCTAAAAAATGTGATGAAGAACAATGTATGAAAGACTTATGAATGAAATCATTGCAAGATTCAGAACTAGAGGTTATCCCAGACAGAGGGAGAAGACTATGATGATTACTTGTTCTAGTAAACCAGACACATCTTTACATGAGTCAATATCCATGAGTTGGAGTTCTACATCAGATAAATGCAAAGAATGTTCTCCAGAGAAATTGAGCAAATAGCATATGAAGAGAAATATCAAGACTTTGAGGCATACCAAAAAGAGACCCTTGTATGTAGATGGAAGAAAATAACTTGGTGGAGAACCTCCAGTGCACAACAGAAGCATGGTGAAGATTTCTTATAAAAGAGATATTGTATCAAGATGATTACTTAGTAGATCAGATCTCATGATGACATAAGAAGTGCCACATGGATATGTTCCAATTTTCCAAACAATGATATACTCTATTGTTCAGAGCTACATGAAGCCTTCACATAAAATTAGTGTTTTAGACTAAAGTACATTTGAAATAAAGCATTACATTATCCGTGATGAAGTCCAGAAAGGAGAAAGTGGTTCTCCAATACATATCTCCATAGATGAGCATATAAGAAGACATTTTGGTAAATCTTATATCCAAGATGAAAGAGTGTGGGTACTCAAGATGAAGCTCATGGAGACAACTTCCTTATTGAAAAAGGAAGAGATGACTCCTAGGTTGGGAGGGAGCACTAAAATATTTTTGAAGACATTCATTCAAAAATAGTCCATCTTGGATAGATTCTTTCTTATTCGGAAAGTGGATTGAGATTTATGACAGACAATGATTTCCCATTGTGATTAACATGGGAAATGGTCTAGATTGTTGATGTATCATAGACAAGGAATTCCCATTATGGTTAACATGGGGAGTGGTATAGGGTAGTCTCTCTTCTTGAGGGTTACTCAAGAAGACTGGCCTGCCTCGCCGGACAACAATTTATCATTATGGTTAACATGAGGAATGGTTCGCTTTGGAGGTTGATGCAGGGTAGTATTTTCCTCTTGTGGTTAACAGAGGAAATGGTCTGGACAGTCATTCCTTAGGGTTTATACATTCTCTCCAGGGTGAAATTTGATTAGTGTAGGAAGAATGGCCTAGGGTGGGGAATGGTCTAGGCTCAACAATCAAGGACAAGTATTCCTTAGGCTTTATACATTCTCTCCAGGGTGCACTTTGATTAAGGTAGGAAGAATGGCCCAGGGTGGGGAATGGTCCAAGCTCAACAATCAGGGACAAGCATTCCTTAGGGTTTATACATTCTCTCCAAGGTGGACTTTGATTAGTGTAGGAAGAATGGCCTAGGGTGGGGAATGGTCCAGGATCAACAATCAGGGACCAAAATTCCTTAGGGTTTATACATTCTCTTCAGGGTGCACTTTTATTAGTGTAGGAAGAATGGCCCAGGGTGAGGAATGGTCCATGGATTAGAAATCAGAAACAATCATTATTCCTTGTTTGAGAAGAATAGGGAAGATAGTCCATTATTGATGTTCTATAATGAGGGAAAATATTCTTTTAGATCTCACAGATGTGAGTGAAAGATTGGCCCAGATGGTTTAGTTTGTTTTTAACAATATTTTATGTGCAAGTTGTCATCATATGATTGTTATGGAGACTGCCTATCTCCAGACAGTAGAGATATACTACTGTGGTGGATTTGTTCCACTGTTCATGACTATGTGTCCTGGTTTGAGTAGTTGCGTACTACCATGGATAAACACATGTGTGTTCTATCAATTGATATTGTACCAGTTGTCATAGGAGATTATCCAGTTGGATAATAATGATGGTACTCGTGATACTACCAGTTGAATGGTCTGTTTGTGCTCAAGACCATACCTCCCTATCTAGGAGGGAGTGTTAATATTATGGTAGCTTCGGGAGGTATGAACCTCTATTGTGACCTATGATAAGATTAGAATATTCTGGAAGGAAGCAAAGAAGTAAAGGAAACCATAGATGAGATTTCGGCTGCAGAAATATAATTAATATGAATTAATTAGTACCTAGAAGGAGAAGTCGGCCCCAGTAAGTCTGCTAGAACCACTATAAATACAGGGCACCAGTCTCTCATTTGACACATTCTCATAATTGCAGAGAGCCATTTGTGCGCACTGTAGTTGGCAGTTTTGTGCGCAAGTTTCTCGGGAAGGTGTTGCGCCAGTTTCTGGGTGGGACTATCTAATCAACTTTGGTTTCTATTCTTTCTTGGTGCATTAGCCTTGCTTGGCTATTGATTACTACCATTATTCTTCTCTGTCAAGATCAAGGTGCTCAGAGGGTGGCTTCGTCCTATGGTTGGGTGACAAGGGTATTGTCAATGCAAGGTCAAGGTGCTCAGAGGGTGGCTTCGTCCTATGGTTGGGTGACAAGGGTATTGTCAATGGTAAAATGAGCACAATCCCTCATATTCTAACACTTTGAATTTCTTGATTTTGTCTCCTTATCCATTTTCTTCTCTATTCTATCCAAGATTTGAAAAAACTTAATGTTGAATCCATCCTACTATTCCTTATATTTCATAATCCTCTCATTATTGGTTTTATATCTTTGAACACATCTTTGCAGACTCTTTATATCCTCCACCAATTTCATTCGTTTCTCTTTTCCTTCTCCATTCCCATTTGATTCAGTCCTCGCATTACCCATACTCACATACAACCCTCTTACTCAATCTTCATGGTTGTAGGTTATATGATAATATTCCATGCATCTAGTCCCTTTGTTGATCCTATTCTATTCTATTTTATTTTAACTCTGCAAAATGTGCATGCAATAAGTTTTTTTAGACCACACACAAAAAAAAATCTATCAATTTGTGCACCATTCTTCCCTTTTAATACAACAGAAATAGTCCTTCTACTTTCTTGTGAATTATGCAACTCAATTCACCTTCTTTGGTGAATATCTAGATTCATTTTCCAATACCTTTCCAATGACTTCTTTCTTACTCATTTTTGAGTTCTGAGCAACAAGTTATGGTCATTTAATATTTACCCATTTACTCCTTTGTGCACTTCTTAGCCAGGTGTAATTTAGCCCTGTTCTTGCCTCCCTAAACTAACTCCTTTGGGATTTTGATAGAAGATCAATTTTATTTCTTCATGCTTGCATTTTTATCAATCTGGCCAAGTTTCACCTTCATCTAGTGATCTACATTTAGAAATGGAATGAAATGAAATAAAAATGTATATCAAAGAAACACATAGAGATAAAGTAAAAATCAACTTCTATTAATAAAGAGAAGTCGTTGAAACTGTAAAAATGCATAGTAAAACAGACTTGCTCAAATGGTGGAGGCTTATTTCTGAGAAGAGATGTGATCACTATGCTCATCTGTAAGAATATGAGTACAATGAAGCTACAAAGGAATTTTTCTAACATAAAACATAAATGAGAAAACCCTAAACATCCAAAACCCTAACCCTAAGAGATGAAACACCAAAATGTTTATGGGCCTTGATGGGGGTGGTTGATACGTCAAATTCCAAAGGGTGTAAATTTTACATACGATAGCTGTTTGTGGAGCTCGATATACTGCTGTAAATTTATATATGAGGATTGCATATTTTGTTCAGCCTAGCATCTACCTTTGGCTACAAGCTAGGCTTTGTCGAGCCCAAAAAACATCATTTAGGGCCTCAAAACGACCCTAGAAGTTTGGGACTCGAAATAATATAAACAAACTTCCAAAATGGAAACTATACTTTGAGCTAGTGGAATAGGTGGGTGGCCACCGATATCCACCTAGATCATCCAACATTCAAGTTGCTAGTTACAACCATCTGAAGTTTTTATTGATTTCCTCTTTTAGCACTAAATGCTATAGGAATATTCTACCTTCTCCTGTACACTTTTAGATACTAAAATTCCTAATATAACTCCGTATATGTCTTCTATGGTTCAATATATTTCTATTGAATACTTGTTTTCCCAAAATTGACTTATGAGAAGGAATCTATGACACTTGGAATAAAATGGTACGTAAAATTTACCTTGCATTGTCTAGCCTGTAACTTCCTCATATAAGATTGTTTCATGAACTCTGTTGTTCCTGAGATTAAACTTAAGGCTCAAATAATAATGTCAGGCATTAGGAATTAAGAAAAGTTGTTTTTTAAAGTTATTTTTCTTTCGTTAGTTGTGTAAGAGTGAAATCCTCAAATGAAATTAATATCTGAATAGAACAGAGGTCGTGTTTCGTTGTCTGAGTCATTTTATCAAAATGAGAGAAGAGAATAAAATTACAAAACTATTGAACAAGCTAAGGCATCAAATGACATAAGAATCTTACGTCGTTTATAGTAGAAGAAAATGTGGAATGCACTCTCTGAAAGGAAATAATATATAGTGATCCAAATAACAGACAGGTCTTGTATTTACTGATAGTAAATACAGAGGAAAAACTGCTTGCTAATCAAATCCTAAATGAAATATAATCACAACAGAGGTTGTACTAAATTGTAATCATTCACTTGTTCATGAGTAACTTAAAGAGAACAGAAGATATGAAATACAAAGAGGGCACATAACTCAAACAACACAAAATTTGGAATCCATGTCTGCACTTGTATTAATACTCACAAAGGATAAGTTTTCTTAGTTACAATACGGCAAGAAGCAGTCTATTTTTCTTCTTTGAGATATGTATTTATAAAAAAAGTTCTCAACCTAAAACGGTTGGAATTCTTCTACTTCTAAAATAGTAAATTTACAGAATATGAAATCTGAAACGTTTTGCTCGCATTTATGTTGGTCTCATAATTATGCTGGCAAAGGCATTTTTATTTCTAGTTCTCCAGCTCCGAAACAGATAACGTGCATGAGTTATCTCATTTGTTTCTAGCGGTGGTACCTTTTCCTTGCTCAATACATTTGATGCATCTGCTCACAAATTGCGCCACTGGCATGGAGGGCTCTGTTAGATTATTAGCCTCAAAACTATATAATTTCTTTTCCAATTGAGGCAATCTTTCTGCCATTCATCTATCTTCTGAAACTATGGAATGTAATTGCAGATTAGGTTTCACTAGCCATTTATTTATCTGAATAATATCAACCTGTTTTATCTGTGAGATTTTTCCTTGAGCCTCTTCCATATTTGTCTTAACGTCAAGTTGATGTTTTGTTATGTCAATCTATCCCAGTACTCTAAAGCTATCTTCTTTACCAAGGCCTAATGACTCTTTATTGAGTGAGTGGATAAATTCTTCACAAAAATCCTTCACTTCTTTAGCCATTTTCCTGCCTTTAGTTATGCTAGATTCCCATGTCTTTAGTATTATATCACTTCTGGTCTTCTCTGAAATGGACAACCTGGAAGCTCTATCTACTCCTCCTCTGGATGACGACACAACCGCTTCTTGGAAGGTAGTCCAGGCAGCAATAGCTTCTCTCTCCCTTAAACAAATGTCGTTTAATGCTTGATCTATCACTCGAAAAGGTTTCAACCCTAATGTCGTTTAATGTCATAAGATTGTTTCATGAACTCTGTTGTTCCTGAGATTAAACTTAAGGCTC
>CBVK0102182930.1:0-16905 GCA_900067695.1 Picea abies | reverse complement strand
AATGACGACACTTGCGACACTATCAAAGTGAGTAATTTTGATGTGTAACACCATCCACATATAAAATCTAGTTGATGTTGATCCTATTACAGTACCATCTAGTATTTTAGATCCCCTAGGGAAATCAAATGAGTAAATATAGAAAGACCAACTAGGAAAGCAGAGTGAACTTGACCAGTCGAATGCTCATAGGGAAGAACAAGGAAAATAATACAACAATGTCGATACAGGGTCTCCAAAGAATGGAATTCATCCTAAAAGTCCTCCTTCATAAATCCCTCACAAATATCAGTCATACCCCCTAGAACAGACCAAATAAAGCAAATATAGTGATCCAGTAGATCAAGGGAACAATGGAAAGAATGAAATGAATGACTCCAATGCATAGCCAAACACAAAGGAGAAGAATGAAGAAAATACAAGAAATAGGGATTGATTAAACAAAGGAAACGATGCATATAAACATAAGGATAAAGAGCCTAGTAAAAATCAAGAGAAACATAATGTAGAAAAAATAACATAAAAGAAGAAGAAACAAACAATCCATTAGAAAGATAGTTCTTCAAAGACAACTACATTTATATCCTTTAGGCTAGTCAGGTCAGCAAACCAACCTACAAAAACAGTTTACGACCATGTAGTTGAATCTGAAGAGCAAATGCATGACCTATACAATGAAGTGACACAATAAGTGACTAAAATATGGAAGAGCTCCATGTGAGATGGTGCTCAACTCATAGCAAGGAAAAACAAGGAGAAACAAATACTACATGAATGTTCATTACTCGCCAAAGAAAAATTGGGGATGGAACAACCAACAGAAGGAATAGATCCATTGGCAGCAATCAAAAGGTTGGTTGAAGTAGTCATCGATATAGGTGCAAACAATCACATGGAAATACAACACCTTAGGTGAACAATAAGGAAATCAGGCAGCTGCATAGTCAAACAGTTAGAAATAATTAGGATGTAATGACCCAACAATCAACAACAATCCTTCATTCAGGGTATGCAAAATTCAATGAGGTAAAGCAACAGTTGGAGGTGGAAACCTTAGAGGAAAATACCTTAAATATCATACTCAATAAACCTTAGGTGAACAATAAGGAAATCAGGCAGCTGCATAGTCAAACAGTTAGAAATAATTAGGATGTAATGACCCAACAATCAACAACAATCCTTCATTCAGGGTATGCAAAATTCAATGAGGTAAAGCAACAGTTGGAGGTGGAAACCTTAGAGGAAAATACCTTAAATATCATACTCAATAATTCTCCTTCCTATTTTTTCGGCAACCTACAACAAATTGAAAGAACAAAATATCATAATCGTCGACCTAAAAAACAACAAGAGCACTCACTACCAACCCCAAATCAAAATCAACCATTTCGAATCACATTCTAAAGGAAAAGGAATTAGAGGAATCACTACCCAAGTAAGAGGAGTGTCTCAAAGAAGAAACTAAAGCTCAAATGGCGACTGAAAAAGCCATCAAACACCTTTATTAGATAAAAGGGAAAACACAGGAAGTTGAGCATAAGTGTTCGACCCATAATAAAGGGATACATTGACATATCGTCAACAATTATAGTTTTTCGATCCTACACCATTTGAGTCAAATGTCCCTACTTCCATTCACCATTCAAGGACTCCTGAGGTAGTCATTAAAGGATCAAAAGAGTCACAAATAAAAACAACACCATTTCCACCTAATGTAAAACTACACGAATGGGTAATCCCTAAAGAAACCATTGGACAATTAGTGTAGGTAGAAATTATTCCATAATCAACCAATCAACACTTAAGCATTTTTTGAGGTACTATTTGACAACATAATATTTCTTCTCACTTCTTCTCACTCTCAAAGAACTGTAACTTTCTCTCTATTTTTCTCTATATTCTCAAAATGATGTAACCTACTTGTGAAAACCTCTTAAGGGGCGCCAGTATATTTTGTAAAAAAAAATTCAAATGTAATAACAACACTCCTCCTTTGCTCAAGATGAGCAAGTAATTTAGGGGAGGGTAAATGTTGTAGGGGCTAGTCGGTTGAACAAATAGTTAGAGTCGACCGACCAACTAGTTAAGAAGTGTAACTAATTGATAATTGTATAACATGCATATGTGTGTGTGTGTGTGTGTTTGTGTGTGTGTGTGTGTGTGTAATGGAGAGACATGGGTTGTGTTATCTATCTAATAAAATGCATTAATGGCTCTACCACCTCTTCTGTATGATTTATTATGTCTCGATGTGTACTTGTATGTGATTCCATAATATATGTTTCTCTGTGTAAGGATATACTGGTAACTTCTCATATTTTCTCTCAGACTACAACAATGTCACACTTGAAAAACCATAAGTAGCATCGTATAAATAATAGATTTCATCATGTAACCACATGTTCATTTTCAATATTCAATAGCATCACATGAATATCAAAGTGTAAACCATAATAGATATATGTCCACATGAAGAAATAATCAGATAAAATTAGATCAAAGGTCTAGATCACATCATCCATAAATATATCTATCAACCAATTGGGTCATTCTTATAGGAAAAATACCCTCAAACAATAACATCATATTATTCAAATGAATTCAAAGAAAAAGAGGGCACTACAAATCCAATACTATGAAATTTTTCATTGGTAAATTATGATTATTCCTTTCTAAAAACATATATCTAATTATAATTTGATCAAGAGATCATCTAAATCTTAAACCACATAGAAAATGAATCTAATATTTATTAATACAAGTGAATCCACTCAATATCCATCTAATCCCACTCCCTTTTGTTTTCATATTAATATCAAACACAACTCCAAGTCTTTAATTCCTTATGAAAAAGGAAAAAACATGGTCCTCATCATATCCTCTAAACAAAAATAATCTTCATATTAATATCAAACACAACTCCAAGTCTTTAATTCCTTATGGAAAGGGAGAAAACATGGTCCTCATCATATCCTATAAACAAGAATAAACATAAATATACACTAAGTATAACCATTCCACTCCATCTCATTTGAACAACAAGCATAAACATGAATATATACTAATTAAAACCATTCCACTCCATCTCATTTGAACAACAAGCATTAAGGAATTTGAGTTAATTTCATGTACTTAATGCATATTGGAAAATAAATTTTACAATTATTCATAATTTCAACATACAAACTCTTATATACTTATGAAGCATATGATAATATTGAAGTGAGAACATTCTTCTCTTAGTATTTTATTGATTAACACTAGAAATAATCCCCTAACACACTAACCCAAAGTAATATGAAATACTTATTTTATTAATAAAAATCGGGTACAAAATCACTCCCAAACAAAGAAATCTCAATTGAGATTGTATTACCTTACTATGTAGACAAGTTTGCATGGTTTAAGTTAATAAAATTGTAAACTATTGAGGAATCAATATTATTTTCATTATGGCAATGTTATATAAAACCCTAATTTTTAATTTACCAATTCTAAATTCAAAACATGGTTTATGTCATGTAAGAAAAGTATTTCATGTATATTTGAATTTGGATTTTATAATAAAAAGGATAATGCAAGTTGAATCTTGTAAATAAAATGTGCAACGATGAAGTTCTAGCTGGTCCATTTTAGTGACCAATCCAAATATGACCAATCCTAAGAATAAATTAAATGTGACCAATCCTAAGAAGAGATTAAATATGATGACAACAAAGATGTTTTCATAAAGATGATGGTGGTTCAACTAATGAAGAGGGTTGTATTAATGATGATAATGGAGATGAATATGAAGAGGAATATAAGAATAGTGACTATATTTCTTGCATGAAGAATAGTGAGGAAACTTGCATGAAGATATTTCTTCAACATGTATGAAATTAGATCGTATGATTTTCATGTTAACAATTATCTTAATATATGATTAATATTATGGTTTGGCCTAGTCCCATTTTCATATGAATTTATATGGATGTGTAGGTATAAAAAGAATAAAAAGTATAGGTTTGTTTGCAATCCATTACAATATAATAGTTTGATCTTATTTCATTGTCATGTTAATTTTTAGGGAAATGTTATTAAGAAAAAATAAAAAATAAAAATAAAATTTTGTCGATTCCATCATAAACGCTTGCTTTGGTAACACTTTTGAAAAACCTTTGTGTAATTTATAGTTTCTCAATTATATTGAAACATTTAATTATTAACAATTATATAAATTATAATGATCTATTTATAATATTAATTTAATTATTAATAATTGTATAAACTATAATTATCTATTTATAATATCAATTAATATTATATATTATTAAAACACTTAATTATTAACAATTATATAAGCTATAATTATCTATTCATAATATCAATTAATATTATAAATTGAACATGTTCCATGATAAATGTGAATTTGTAGTGAAAAATCATTGAAAAAAAATTAAATGCAAAGGGTTTATTCTCCAATCCATTAGAAAAAACTTGTCTTATAATAATATTGGAATATATTCATGTAATGAATAATTAACGCATGCTTCCCTTAAATATCTAAGGGACACATGCCAATACTCCTTCAAGAGGCTAATAATCTATCATGTTTCTTTTTTCAACCAATAAGCTTCCAATAAACACCACCTTTGGTTGACTGTCATTTGAAATGTCAAACCACCTTTAGTTGACTCTCATTTGAAATGTCAAACTATATTACTTTGACATTGGCTTCCATCGACATTGGCTTCCATCCACTCAAGGGAATATTGGTTTTATAAATATCTACATTTAATCTTTAATTACTCTTATATACTATTAAGAGAATATTGTTTTCTAAAATATGTCTTATTTAATGTGTTCATCATAATTTTTTATTTCATAAGAAAATTTCTATGGATTGATTGTTTCCTTATGAATGTTTTCTTAAAAAAATGTTTTTACAATAGATAACTTGGTATGTAAAAATGTTTTTACAATAGATAACTTGGTATGTATTTATATTTAGAATATGGGTGCTTGAATTATGTTGTAAATATACACTAACAACATATGAGGGTGTGCCATACCTTTTCCTTGACGTTTGTTTTTGTGTGATCCTAATTGATGTTTCTCCAAGGCTTCACTACATTTCTTATAATCAACTACTTTCACAAAAACAACAAATAAACCTCTCTGGAACTTGTTTGGCATAAAATGAATATAATTGACAACCGGATTTAACCTACTTTTCTCAAGAAGAGACATACATGCCAATGTTTGCAAAGAAATAACAACAATTCAAAGAAAATGGAGGAGAAAACCATATATATATATAGAGAAAACCATATATATATATATATATATATATATATATATATATATATATGAAGAGACATACATGCCAATGTTTGCAAAGAAATAACAACAATTCAAAGAAAATGGAGGAGAAAACCATATATATATATAGAGAAAACCATATATATATATATATATATATATATATATATATATATATATATATATATATAAAGTACAACAATACAGTGTCAGCTTGTGACGATTGAGATACCTTCCAACACCAAACTTCCAAGAATTCTTTATCCCTCTCTCTCAAATGTGATAATACAAATATGAAATATGAATAGTATAGCAGGAGTCTCTCTCTAGTTGTATTTTGGTAGAATAAGTCTATCATCGATTGAGCTCTCTTACCTCTTCATTTTCTTTTATTTTATAGAATGATGGAGGAGGTTTAGAGATGTGTTCAAAGCTTGAATTGTGATGAACAACATGTCATAAAAAAATTCCAAGGTTCATGATAGATCATATCCAACCTATCCTAACCAAATCTCCTAGTAAATCCTCAAATATAGAAGTTTCTAGGGGCGGTCTCTTGTTGCATGAAGGAAACAAATAACTTTCCACACCTTACATGAGGACAAGAAGTGATCGACCACTCTTATGTATAGGAAAATAATGACCATGCTAAAAAATAGTGAAATTTGTGATGAGAATGTAATTCTGTAAAGATGACATTAGTAGGTCCTTTATGAGGTCTAGGGTGAAAAATTAGGGGTATAACATATGCCCCACAATGCATGAGGTTAGAAGAGGAGTTGATGGTCAAAATACATTACCAATGTACATGGAAATGGAGTGACATAAATAAGGATCATGTGAATCAAGAAACCAGTAATTACCTACAAATACTCATCAACTTGTACATATATATAGATCATCCCTACGTTAGGCATACCCATTCTTAGATGTAGGAAAAATAATGGCCTCTAACATGATACATTGCAAATCCGTGAAATGGTATGCAAGGCAATGGCCATAAAAAAGTAAGGGATGGATTCATGTCATCAAATAAATCATAGCCATAAGAAAATACAATGTGGATCTATTTCATATCATACATCAAGAAGTCATCTAGCATCAATTAAAGTGTCCATGTAGTCTTCAAAGCATTCATATAGTAGTGACATAATCCATCACAACTTGGGTGGGGTAACATAAAGGACTGATGCCTCCTAGGCCTAAGGTATTCAATCCAACCCTATCAAAGGTACTATTCTACAACATGTGAATAGATGAGTTGATGTTGAGAATGGTAGAAACCATATGATTACCGGTCATTGAGGCATACCACTAACAAGGGGACCCACCAATGATGAAAATGGACCCCAAGGCACCTAGTACAATAAAGTGAGTGTAAATTGATTAATTGACATTGAAAAATCATATAATCGACTAATCATGATTCAATGAGGTGAACCCATTGTCGATCGCGAGGAAGCCTGCCACTGAGGAATACAAGTTCCAAGGTACTAGCTAGTTTGTAGATCCCTTTGCCAATATAATGTGTTGGTTTTGACCAGAAGAGATCCATCGAAGGAGGGAATTAATGTATCCCCCATCAATTGACATGAAAATATAAACGAGATATGATGTGAAGAGATAGAATCACCGAGTATAGCTAACACAAGAATGGTTGACATGAAAGGTAAACAAGACTATAGAGTGGTCAACTCGGGGTTTAGTTCCCTTGAACACATAGAATGACATAATGATGGATTGGCATCACTAAATCAAGAGAACCAATGATATAGTGTGACAACAAAGGAGGCATTGAATCCCCACCCATAGTGACTAGAAGAGTAACCAACCAGAGGAGTAAATGACTCATAATCATGGTATGGATTCTAGGAGAGATATAACCCAACTATAAGATGAATATGTAAACAAGTTCCATGTTCAAGGGTGACAACAATTGATGGTTTTCACTTAAATGAACACAGGTCAAGATTATCCCCCCCTCTTTTCTTATTTTGGTGTCTCCTTCATATTTTTACAAGTAAAAAAGATACATAAAGGTATTATTGAAATTGTATTTTCCATGGTTTTACAAGTGCTGAAAGGAGGTAAAGGTGTACTTGATTGTGTATTTGTTTTACAAGTGCTGAAAGGAGGTAAAGGTGTACTTGATTGTGTATTTTTTATGGTTTTGTGAGCACAAAAATAGTTAAAAGTGTTCTCAATAATGTATTTTTCCATGGTTTTACAAGCACGAAAAAAGAGTTAAAAGTGAGCTTGTTTGGGGAAAATGAGTGGTCTTATGGAATACAACTACATTCCAAGCATGTGGAATAGACCTATGAAAATCAAATTCAATAAAGGTACTGGGAAAGTAATTCCCACTCATAACAATATTTTTCTCCATTGGTAATGGTCACAAAATGGAGGTAAAGTAATGCAAATGGAAAGAGTTCAAGAGTGACTTTGGTGGTGGTAAGTGGGATAAAAAATAAAAAAAAAACATAGAAGTAGAAACCATGACATTAGTAGTGATATGCATATGAAACAATTAAGAAACATAATCATATATAGCCTATCCTGAGATGATCTCCTCACAACTCCTCAAATATAGAAGTTTCTAGGGGTAGTCACATCTTGCATAAGAGAAATAAGCGACCCATTGCACCTTGAACAAAGACAACATGAAGCCAATCACACTTATTGTTACACATCAAATTTCCATGCTACTAAGTGCAGAACTTATGTATTGTATTCTACTAAGTGTCTCATTTAAGTATCACTTATGTAGGTGTCGATTTGAGACATTCCTAAGTGTCGTAATTGAATGTCACAACTGTGGAAGTGTTGATAATGTTCCCTAGACAATTTGAGGCATAAACCCCATCACATGGGGACCTAAATACACTCTATCATCATGTGGAAGTATCTATCATGTTGCCTACACAAATTGGTGAATAAAATTCATCATTTGAAGGTCTAAAAAACACTTTTTACCTTGATTTTTAAGTCATGTTTTATAACTAACACCCCCTGCCCATGTATAGGGAGAGTTAGTACCTAATTAATGCTCCCTATTCCACTATGGCAAAGCGTTAGTAACTCTCTTTGTCAATATTTGGGGGAGTGTTAGTTTTGTTAGAGCTAACCCACCTTTTTCTATGGTCAAATCCTGATATACTCTTGAGTGGTTATGGTCGAGGGATGACTGAAGAGCTCAATTCATCCATATTCCCTCCATTTGGGGTATTAACTCCTAACCTAAGGAGTGAACATATAAACCATTCCCTTGATTTTCTATGGTGGTTAAGCCTCCCAATTTTCTATATAAGAAAGTTCATTCAAGGGACTAAAGGGGAGAAAGGATTGAGAGTATGAAACCTTTGTTCTTGAGACATTCAGAGATAGTTCAGAATCATTTCCATTACCATCGAGTAGTGTACAAAGGGGTTGGAAAGGATAATATTGGAGGATAGCTTGCATCACATCAACATGGTTGTAAGTATCCAATGTTTCATTCATTAATACAACTTAGAATATTTCCTCATTCTTGTCTTGCTCAAGTTAATGCATGAATGTTTATACTTGTTATCTTAGTTAGATTAATATTTTATCTAGAATTGCAAAAGTAGAAGAGAAGGGTTGTTTTTATTTCTATGGGAAAGTTGCAAGAGTGGCTTCTATGTTCAAGAGCTTGGATTGGATCTAACATTGGAGCAACGAGGACAACCTACAGGAAAAATTTTAGATCCCATTTCCTTTCTCCTTTTCCTTAAATTTCATGCATGAATATATAAGAAAGAGGGATGTTAGTGTCCACTTGTTCTTGTCTGTCCTAGACTGAATAAAACCCGACTAGGGGGAGTTGAACCTATTTGTAGGGTGAAATTTCTAACAACCGAAATTGGGGACTCCACCGGGGAACACTTGTTTCCTCGGATTTTATCCCTCTATATTTGTGTATTGCTTGATGAATGCTTGAATTTTGAATTTTTCTTTATTTTTAGCCTTCATTAAGAATCTTACAAAGTCTATAGCTTGTTCCATGTTCAATATAGGATGAGACTTAGGTTGTTTGAAGTAGTTTCAAGGTTGTTTGAATCATTTCCAGGAACTAATGCTCCCCCCTAGTGGCTTATAGAGTGTTACTAACTCTCCCTATCATTGATTTTGGGAGTATTAACTACTAACTAACACTCTATCTCCCTTATTCCAGGAGCATTAGATGTGCTTCTAGCTCAGTTTCAGGCCCATTTTTTCTCTGTTTCTCATGTTTTTTTTGCTCAATTGTTTTTTTCAAAATCTTGCATGCTTTACGACATGAGTAGTACACACAGCATCCTTAAGGTTTTCAAAATATTTGGTTTCTTATTTAGTATAGTAAAATTCTTGCTTCTTTAATAATCTTGTCATAGGTGTTGTTATTTGACTGTAATTCTTGACAAACTTGCGATAATATGTTGTTAACCATAAGAATCCTCTAATTTTATTCAATTTTTTGTGAATAGACCATTCCTTCATAGCTTTAATTTTTTTAGGGTCCACTTTTACACCTCATGAGATACAATATGACCCAAATATTCCACTTCTTGACCCCAAAGGAACACTTGGAAGGATTTGCATAAAGTTTTTTCTCTTCCAATATTTGTAATACTCTGTAAACATGTTGTACATGCTCTTCCCAAACTTTGCTGTAGATTAGTATGTCATCAAAAAATACTAACACAAATTCTATAAGGAAGGGGTTGAAAATAGAATTCATCATGATTTGAAATGTTGAAGGTGCATTAGTAAGTCCAAATGGAATAATCAAAAAATCATAATGACCTTCATGTTTTCTAAAAGTTGTTTTAGGAATGTTTTTCTACCACATTTTTGTTTTGATAATATCCTGAATGAAGATCTAGCTTAATAAAGAATTTTACTTCATGCAATTCATCTAATAATTCATCAATGAAATGAATATGAAACTTATCTTTTATGGTCATTTTGTTGAGTTGTCTATAATATGGACACATATGCCATGAACCATCCATTTTTGTAACCATCACCATTGTTGAAGAGAAATAAATTTGGCTAGGTTGAATGATGTCGACCTCTAACATTTCCTTGATCATGTGCTCAATATCACTCTTTTGTGCATGTTAGGTGGTACACTTATTGGTTTCAAATGAATAACATGGTCATGATCTCGAGCAGGTGGAATACCCTTAGGAATTTCATCAAATATCTTGGAATAATTGTTGATAATTATTTGGAGGTCTGATGAAGCAGAGGATATATACATTTGAACATCAAGTGAGCACAATTGTGAAACTACACCTTGGTGTCCATTTTTCAGTAATTTTATCATGCTATTAAAGCTTATCACTTTAGAGGGTTTCCCTTGGATACATGTAAGATCAATTTTCTTGTCATTGGAGGAAACTCTCATGAAAATACATTGAAAAATAAGGGCCATTGTTCCCAATTATTGTAACCATTGGACTCCTAATACAACATCAACACCCCCCATTTGAATGGAAATCATGAGGTTATCTAGAAAATACTCCCCCGTGTTGAGTTTAATATTAAGGAATTTCCCTAAACAATTTATGGTACCTCCATAAAAAATAATTGCTTGAAACTTTAGTGCGAGATATACAAAGTAATTGAGATCTTTTGCCAATTTGTAATTAATGAAATTGTGGGTACTACCAGAATTAATCAATATCGTTACCTTTTTTATTTTTGATGTATCCTTGTATCTTGAGGGTTTGTGGAGTACTTATGTTGTCCAATGCATCAAAAGATATTGTTGGAGTAGTATCTTCTAAATCTGGATCTTTTGGTGGTTCCATTTCTTGATCTTCTACCTTTTCATGGTCTATGTAGAATAATTTATTCTCACCACATTTATGCCCCTCATTGTACTTGATGTCACAATTGAAACATAGTCCTTTTTCTCTTCTTTCATTCATTTCTTGAGGTGTCAACCTTTTTAGTTGAGGTACACTTTTCTTATGAACCCCAAAAGGATATTTGCTTCATATGTATCCTCCAATGGTAGACTTGTGTGTAGCCTTATTTTTTTCTTGAATATGATGAGCGATTTGCATAGCTTCCATAATATTTTTATGATGTGCTAAGAAAAACTGATGTTTAATGTCTTGTTTTAAGCCACCCATGTAATCTTGCAAAACATTTTCATCACTTATGTCATCCACCCTTGTGGCCTATACCTAAAATTTTGAATTATAATCTTTAGTATCACCTAAGTGCTTAATTCTTCTCAATTAGCTGAAGTAGTATTGTTCCCACAGTTTCCCATATTTTCTTATATGTCTCTTATAAATAAACCCCAAGTATAATGATAAAGAGGAGGATTCCTTTTAACTACCCATTGATACCATTGATATGGTTTTATCTTAAAGTTCAAGGTTCCTATGTGAATCCTTTTCTTGTCATCCATAATATTATGCAATTCAGAATATTTCTCTATTTGTTTCACACAGGTAAAGACTTGTGTTCCATCAATCATCTTTAATTCAATCTTGCAAAAGTTGAATTTAGGACCGCAACCATAATTAAATCCACTAAAAAATTGTTTATTATCAACATGTTGTTCAACCTAAATACTACTCTTATTTTCTTGAGTTCCTTGCATTTAGATATCTCCTTTAGGGAGTCTCTCATAAAGTGCCTCAAAAATTATGGAAGATAAGGAACTTTCCAATTCCTTCATGGATTTTTTTATTTCTACTTTATTTTCATTCATCTTACTATCCATCTTTTTTTCCATTTCATCCATATTTATTTTCACAGTTGTTGTTTTTCCTAGATTCAACCCTTAGTATGCTTTGATACCATGTTGATATTTCACCACTTCAACCCAGCACCCGACAATTATCTCAAAATAAAATCACTTTATATACTAAAATTTCAGTCAAGTAATCAACTAAATGTGCAGCAGAAGCATAAACTAGGAAACCAAAAATATCACACACAAGACACCAATATGTTTTGGTATAAACCCCCAGAAAAAACCCCGGAGGGAAAACCAATTCCAAGATGATTTTATTAAGGTCAAATCAGGGCTCTCGTAACAAGGAAAATGACCCACCAAGAGAATATACACTAAAGACAAACCTGTAAATTCCTATGTTGTTGTACAACCATGTACCAACACATTTCCCTAGGTGTATGTTATTGTCCTTTAGAAAAACCACGTACATATGCAACTATCTCCACTGAGACCCACGTACATGTACAAAAAACCTATACTGACACTTTTGTATGAGGATGTGCTTTTCTCTAGCTTCTATCCTATGAAACCCACCTGCGGCTTCCTCTGCTCTCTCTCCTCCTTGACCTGTATGACCTCTATATGAAATTGCTTCTCAACCTATCCAAGATATTAAATCACGGTCCATTGTAATCCAACCCTCTCTGAAAAAACACTTGGTTAAAATATCTTCACCCAACCATTGAAATCTCCTCACTCTCATGTAAGAAAAAGTCCTTCTTTGCTTCTACACTCTTCACTCTATCAAAGTCATTTTTTTCTATTCTCGACCTTGGCATCTCACCAAAAGTCTCAACCTTAATATCTCACCAAAGGCTATCATAAGTGTATCTCGCACAAGTGTCTACCTCCTTCACCCTAGCCTTGATTTTATAATCACGAGTTACAATATAAAACTAATATCCAAAGTGATTGGAGGTTGATATTACTTACCACACCCACTTAAGATTTACATGCTTAGATTACATGCTAATTACTTTTAAAATTTTCCTTAAATAACTCAATTAACAAATAAAAACACTTTTACTTTAATTAATTCCTTTTAACTAAAGTAAACTTAAGACCAGAAGGCTTTCGATGAATTCCACATGCTAGACACATGGAAATATGAAAGTACATGTCCGATGCTACCACTAACATCAACACTCCCTCTTATCAAGGAAGGTACTTCTCCCACTTGGAGTTATCTCTATATTCACTACCAGATCCACTACCATGCCTGCTCTTCAATCCACCTTATTAGATACTCCCTATGAAACATAAAATATCCATTCCATCATGCTTTGGCTTATATTCGAAGACTCACTACCTTTTATCATGCTTCTAGAAGCCTCTTTCTCTTGAGAATCCATGGCCATTTTGTACCATGACTCCTTAATAGAATTGGAATTTTTTTGCTTCTCACCTGAACCTGAAGGTTGACTCCCTCTGAGCTGCTCAACCTTTAGAGATACCTACTCCTTGTTCTATATCATTATGTTTCTTTATATTAACTACATAGTTTGACCCTTTAGCCTATACATGTTTCTCTCTCTAACTCTAAAGAAAATTGCTTTGTCTGAGCTAGATCCTCTAGGCTTGATCGATTTCTTTCCATCCTAGAACGTTATGTCAAATACCTTATTCTCAATCATTGATACCGAGACCACACTCCTCTTGCATTATGGCACCCATATCACATTCGTCACTCTCAATGTGCCTCCTCAATATAAATGAAATGACACTATTCCATATCCTTTTACTACATGTTTGGTCCCCATACCAAGTTTCACATGCATCTCTGAGTCAGACTTTGTGACTATCTCAAACACATCTTGTCCTCCTATCATATGACATGCGTCTCCATTATCTATCAACCATGCATCAACTGATATGGTGCCCAAGGAAGTATGGGAAACAAGTAAGAACTTAGTCTATTCAAACTTCTTGCAAAGCTCATCCACTTGAGTCTTTGTCGATGCAACTACCACTGGTTGCACTACGTTCCCACCCTTCTTCCTTTTTGGACATTGACCTACACAATTTCCAAACTTGTGACATGAAAATCAATTTAATTTTCTCATGTCCTTCTTCTTTCTAACTTGAGAGGTAGACTCTCCACTAGCAATCTTCTTGAATTTTCCCTTCCTTGCCTAACTAGTAAGAGAAAGGATTTCATCATCATTCTTGTGTCGACCTCCATTCAAATCTTCATCTCGAAGTTCCTCCTGAATGAATTCACCCCATAATATTGACCAATTTAGAATCTTCTCATGTGCCACAATTCCTTTGATGAACTATGTCCACTCCTTCCTAAATCCCTTGAGTGTCATCCTTACCAACTATAAATCATCCACTATTTCTACAATTGCATCCAATTAATCTTGAACTTTTTAGATCTAGGTGAGATAACTTGTCACTATATATGATCCTATCATCTTTGTGTCCTTGAGATTCTCTCTCAACACCATTATGTGATTCTCATTTTTTCTTTGAAATAAACTATTTAGAGCCTCCCACATGTCCCAGGAAGTGTTCTTCCCTGATAAATGAGGGACGAAGTGATCCTTCAATCCATCTATAATGATGCACTTGGATTTCACATCCATCTGATTATGGATGACCATATCTTTCACATCTATTGGTGGGGTTATCTAAGTATTATAAAATTACCATATCTCGTTCTCCATCAACACCAACATGATTCTCTCTTTCAAGTATTGTAGTCGGAAACCCCATTTGACCTATTCTCAAATAAAAATCCAGTTTCCATCTCCAATATCTGATCCAATAACACTCTATTGAAACTGCCTATGTACTTCCTGTACAAACCTGTATGTGACTATCACCACTACAACCTGAATATGTACACGAATATCACCACTACAACATGTGTATGTACCTGACTATCACCACTACAACCCGTATACACCTCTATACACCTACAACAACCCATGTTCTGCCTCAATACAATTATTTCCATAAAAAATTTCCTTCGATTTATGCCTCAGGGTTATAGATCTGTCAATATCTTCTTGCAACTGTTGATATTTTCTCTCTTTATTTTCTCATTTCAAAGATGAAGATATGACACCCTGTTTATTTTCCTAGATTCAACCCTTGGTATTCTATGATACCATTTTGATATTTCACCACTTCAACCTAACACCCAACAATTAGTTCAAAATAAAATCACTTTATCTACTAAAAGAACAACTGAGTAATCAACAAAACATGCAGTGGAAGGATAAAATAGGAAACCAAAAATCTCAAACACAAGACACCAATATTTTTTATTATAAACCCCTCAAAAAAACCATGGAGGGAAAACCAGTTCTAGGATTCTTTTATTAAGGTCAAATACGGGTTCCTATAATAGGGACAATGGCCCACTAAGATAATATACATTGTAGACAAACCTAGTAATGCCTATACTAATGTATGACCATGCACCAACATGTTTCTCAAGGTGTACACAACTTTCCTTCAACAAAATCATGTACATATGCAACTGTCTCCACTGAGACCCGCGTACATTTACAAAAAACATGCACATACACTTGTGTATGACGGTGTGCTTCTCTCTGGATTCTAACCTATGAAACTCACCTGTGGCTTCCTTTTTTCTCTCTCCTCCTTGACTTGTATGACCTCTATATAAAATTCCTTCTCCACCTATCCAATATATTGAATCACAGTCCTTTGCAATCCAAACCTCTCTGCATCAACACTTAGATTAAATCTCTTCACCCAACCAATGAGATCTCTTCATTCTCATGTAAGAAAAATTACTTCTTTGCTTCGACGCTCCTCACTCTAGAAAAATTCCTCCTTTTCTATCCTCGACCTTGGCATCTTACCAAAAGTATCAACCTTGATCTCTCACCAAAGGCTCTCATAAGTATATCTCACACAAGTGTCTACCTCCTTCACCCTAGCCTTGCTTTTATAATCATGAGTTACAATATAAAACTAATCTTTTACGGTTGAGATTAATTGTCACATGTTGGGCATGTTTACAGGCAGGTGTGCTTGTCATTGATGGCAAGATCAGAGTATGCAACGATGATGAAATAGGGACAATGTAATCTCAGGAGGATTAATGCAGAGTTGCACGTAGTGCAAGAGTGTTCTTGTTCATTTGATGGAAAACAGGCAAGTAAGGAAGATCAGCAGCGCAGGGATAATGGCATGGAAAGATTAGAAGTGTAAACTCCATTTTGGAGTTTCGGATACCAGACATTGGAGGAGTCAAGGAAGCAACTCACGACAAGAATGCCGAAAAGCCTGAATACGTTGATCCGACTCCATTTCGGAGTTTTAGATACCGGGAGATTGAGAAGTCAAAAGTCGAGACTCTTCAACACAGGAGTCCCCGAGTTGCGAAATGCAAAATTAAGAAATTGTAGAGAAGATCTCGAAGAGATAAGCTCCCTTTTCGTATTTTTGGGGATCGGGAGTTGGAAGAGTCAGAGTGACTCGCAACAGGAGTTCGCGACATGCGAAATCACGAAATAGAGAAACGTGAAATACCGAAATGATCAAAGCTAGTCCAGATAAGCTCCCTTTTCAGAGTTTTGGGGATCGACAGTTGGAAGAGTATGAGTGACTCGCAACAGGAGTTCACGACATGTGAAATCGTGAAATAGTGAAATGAAAAATGTCGAAATGATCAAAGTTAGTCTAGCTAAGCTCCTTTTTCGGAGTTTCGGGGATTGCGACATGGAGCGTCAAGATAACTCTTTACCACAGGAAAGGTGAAATGTCAAATTTCAAAATGTCGAAATGTCGATGTAGCCAGTGGTCACCATCGGTGGTCACGTAAGTGGAAGGAGCTAGCATAGCTAGGCTCCATTTCA
>CBVK0102182912.1:0-10147 GCA_900067695.1 Picea abies | reverse complement strand
GTGAGCAAGACTTAGCTCACGTTTGCAAGTGTGTATAAGGACGGCAACAGCAGGAAAATGTGCAGCAAAAATATGGCGGTTATAAATTGGAAGATGATGGAACTTTTATGCATAACAATAGAGTTTATGTTCCTAGTTCTAGTGAATTAAGGAAACTTGCAATGAATGAGATGCATAACGTTCCATGCGCTGGATATCCTAGATACCAAGAGACAATTGCAGCAATAATAAGTCAATATTTTTGGCTCGGAATGAAGAAACACAATGTTGAGGATATAGTTAGATGTATGGAATGTCAAAAAGTAAAGGTTGGGCACAGACATCTACTAGGATTGCTACAACGATTGTTAATACCATAGTGGAAATGGGAAGTGGTGGCCATTGATTTTATCACTGAATTTCCCAAGACAACAAAGCAGCATGATTCCATCATGGTAGTGGTGGACAAATTAACAAAAGTTGCTCATTTTATTCCAATTAAGTCCACTCGGTAGCGAATATAGCAGAAATTTACATGAAAGAGATTGTTGGGTTGCATGGGATATCTAAGGCAATTGTTTCAAACAGAGATCCAAAATTTATTTCCAACTTTTGGAAAAGGTTGTTCAAACGATTTGGAACAAGTTTGACTCAGGCACAACATATCATCCACAAATACATGGAGAGACTGGGAGAGTTAATCAAATGATTGAGGATATGTTAAGAATGCATGTGATGGACAAGCCATCCAAGTGGGAGGATTACTTGTATTTAGTGGAATTTGCATATAATAATGGATATCATGCTTCTCTGAAGATGAGTCCATTCAAAACTTTGTATGGTAGAAAGTGAAATACTCCAATTAGATGGGACCAACAGACAAAGTACTTGGACCAGAGTTGCTCAAAGAAATGGAAGAAAAAATGGTGAAAATCAAGCAAAATTTGAAGATAGCATAGTATAGGAAAAAGAGCTATCCAAAAAAAGGTAGAGTTCCAAGAGAGTTCAAGGTTGGGGAGCATTGTATACTTGAATGTTAGACCAAACAAGAGCTCCTTGAAGTTGGGAAGTTGTCCTAAGCTGACAACTATATACTATGGACCTTTTGAGATCTTAGATAGGATAGGGCCTATTGCATACGAACTTGCATTGCCTACTAGCAAAAAACCTCATAATGTATTTCATGTATCATTGTTAGAAAAGTATGTACCTGACCCTAACCATGTTATTGATTGGGCTTTGATTTAGGTGGAACCAAGAGGATATATTTAGGTACAACCAATGTGCATCCAAGAAAAGAAGGTCACGTTGCTCTGAAACAAAGAAATAGGTCAAGTAAAGGTCCAATGGACCCATTACAACCCCAAGGAAGCAACGTGGGAGCAAGAGGATGCCATGCAGAAGGAACACCCCCATCTATTTTGAGATTTTAATGTAAAGTTTTGTTATTGTATATAGGGTTGATATCCACCAAGGACGACACATAATTTAAGAGGGAGGGGAATGTAATACCCCCATTTTTTACCCCATAATGTGAATGTAAATGTAATGAATAGATGGTTGTAAGCCAAGATCATATGTGAATGTAAATGTAATGAATAGATGGTTGTAAGCCAAGATCATATGTGAACTATCATTGTACATTTGATTATAATGTGAAAGCACTGTCGCAAACAAAGAAGGACTAAAAAGAGATTGGGGGGCTATGATTCCACAAGTGGGGGAAGTGAAATGGGACTAATGGGAGAGGCCCTTAGTGAATTATTTAACCTAATTCCCTAGACCTTGACTATAAACCTTAGCTAATGATATATCCTAAGGTATTTAAACCTTCGATTATTAATCGTTGAGTATTAATCTTGATTTAAGTTATCCTAAGCTTGGGATTAGAGGTGAAACATGGGCTTCTCATGAAGAGCACATGGTGAGTGATTGACATGCAAATATAAAGTTGGGAATTTGAGCAAGTTGTTATGGTACAAATTGTAGTACGGGTGGGATGAATGGGCAAAATATTACCAAGAGTACTTTGTAGTGTACCTTCATGCAGGCTCATGTTGTTGCCCAATGTACTTCTGATGATGTTTATTGTGCTGCTATGAGAAGGAAACCTATCCTACAGCTGAGAATCCTTGGAGTCCCACAAATTGTAGTACGGGTGGGATGAATGGGCAAAATATTACCAAGAGTACTTTGTAGTGTACCTTCATGCAGGCTCATGTTGTTGCCCAATGTACTTCTGATGATGTTTATTGTGCTGCTATGAGAAGGAAACCTATCCTACAGCTGAGAATCCTTGGAGTCCCAACAGAGAGATTCCTTGGCCAGCCTATGTTGGAGCACTAGAAAGGAATTGGGATAGCCTAAGGAATTGTTTAGAAGAGAAGGGGATCCCATTCCCAGTGTTGTGCAGGCTGAGGGGGGAAGAATTCTAATTTTTTGGAATAGTTGTAGAGGGATTTCTTGCCTATGAGAGTTTTTTGGGTTGTGGATTGAGTAATAAGATTTAGAGCCAGACTTTAGAACTTCACCCTTGTGGATTCATAGCCTCGGCTCAAGGGTGGCCTCTGTTATAGAAAGATTAAGTCTGACAAACAGCCTAAGGTTGGGAGGAACATCCTTCATTTGCAACCAATTGGAGGATTATTTTCCCAAAAAGATAAGTAATCTAACTATGTCATGAAATGCCATGTTTTTGTATTTTTGTTCTACATTTTATTATTTCTAGTTTGTTTAATTATGTGTGTATAGATTTAATTTGCATAGTTATCAATGAAAGCATTGTAGGATTGCATTCATGTTTTAAGATTGAATTGAATATTAAGGCTGCTATAGCTTTGCTTCCACTATTGAATTCTACAGATAGCAAGAGAAATCGATTTTAGTATCAAAGAGAAAATTTTATGGTGTTTTCGAGGCACCTCACAGCCTCAAAACGTGTACAGAGGTTTTAGGTATTTGACAGTATGCATGACCCAGCAGGGACATTGAGTATTAACATATCACATATAGCCAGCCCAAGTACTTGACCCCAAAACCTCTTATTTCAATTCACAAACTCAACAACTCGAGCTAACCCACCAGGCATACTAATGTATCTATATTGTACAAACTAATCTAGGATCCAACAAGTGGAAAGACTGGAAATGTATAAGCATAACCACCAACAAGAACGAAAAGGTAAGATTGAAATGCCTCTAAAACAAAATCCCAAATCCAAGTTTCTAAATTACTGCACCAGTAGCAGTTCAAAATTTTAAATTAATGGACTATTAGAAAATAAACTTGGTTACAGTTTACCTTCCATGCGATTCCTTTCAAAAGGAACATTTTGCTGAAACCAGTTCCTGACTTGTTCAGTAGACCAAGATCCAACAATACTTGTCTGATCTGTATCTGAATTGTGTACATCAGTCCTTTCGTTATCAGTGTCAGAGTTCTGTGATTCATTGTCAATCGGCAAACTTAAATATCCGCTTTGTAAAGGATCTTCCGCATTGACCTTACTGCAAACAAGCTATAGAAATTAGCATAATATACTTGTTAATATTACCTAATCTTTACAACAAAATACAATAAACAAAGAAAACCATTCAGTGCATATCAAGAAATGAAAAGGGCATGTCCAAAATGAATCTATAGCTCATTGCAAACTTTTCTTGTATGTCCCCTACAGATATTATTTTTCAAAAGTAAGACTAAGAAAATGTGTAAGGATATTAACACTATATGATAAAACTAGCTATGATTAAAACCTAGAAGTTAATACAAATACAATCAATAAAAGCAATATTGAGCTCAAATACAATCCTATATTCAATAACAGTGCATTTTGTTGTAGGTCAATGGTATGTTCGTTTGCTTCAATTGGAGGTAATAATGGCTCTTTAAAGTTTAAGTACATCCACATACTTGTTCATCCAATCCTGTGGTTTGAAATATTGATCATCAATCTATATAACAAACATGACCACTTTGGGTAGCCTAGCTTCTCGTGGCCACAACACAAGTAGCATAATATCTTTAGAGATGTTTATTAGCCTTTTGGCTTCTGTTGATTTGATCAAGGTACTGAACTTGCTCTCTACAATAGAGTTACAATGAATCTCTTGCCATCCTTGATGACATATTCGTTTTGCCTTCATTAGAACTCTACATTTCTATCCCACAAATACAGCCTTTCAGATACAATTCCGTAGAGTTTGAGAGGCACCACACAACACTCTATCTTGAATATATTGTTAACTCAAACTGACATTATTTGGTGATGATCAACCATGCATCTTTGTGCAACCATTCTAACTGCAACGAATTATTATCTGGCATCATCTCCATTTCAGTTGTTTGATCCATGCTTCTACAATTAAATTCTTTTGGCTTTTGAGTTTGACAATTTTTGTTGTTGTCATCTTCTTCACATGTATCAATTTCTCGAGTAGTTTCTCTCTCAGATCCATCTAGTAACCAATTAGCTAGGTCTTTTTTGCAAGTACCAACAACTCATCAATGTCAACTTATAGCTCCCACGATGTTTGAGTTAATCATTTTTAGGTGTAGAAACCAATAAATCTCTTTATTGAGCCCAAGCTTCTTATAATGCTTGCACTTAGTTCTCTTCTTCTTTAAATTGCTAGTCAGTGAACTGAGCAAATTATCTATATTCGTGAACCCATTGATATCAATTATAATAGTAAAAACTTATCCTACCATTCCTAGGTCAATAACTCTTTTCAAGTGCTAGTTGAATTCAACTTATTTCAACAATTGTTATTTGCTTTGATGGTCGTTGCCTTGTTATAGGCATTCTCCAAGCTCTATGTGTTACACATGTCAAGTTCTTTCTAGATTGGCTAGTGGAGGCTGCACATATATTTCAATACAACATGTTCCTTGTCTTCATGGACCTTCAACTTGATTACGTATTGGTGAAATGCATCAATATACTCTGACATTTTGCATATTTTATGTCAGAAATCGCTACCTTATCTTCACATTTCGTTCATAACTCACAAGGTGAAATTTTCACCTTATAGCCTAATGGAATTCTTGCCAATGAATGATGTGAAGTTAATTTTGTTGTCATTGTCATTCATTTAAGATGTCCCACCATACAAGTGCAAATCCTATTTTTTTTAGCTTTGCAAATGTTTCTATAGATCAATGTATCCCTCTATCTCGAAAATAAGTGTCTAGTTGTTGAAGCTAATCATCCAACTTGTTAATGTCAAGATCCCTATTTTATGGCATGATTTCCACCTTCACTTCTACTTTGAAAGGGTTTCTCCTGTTTGCTGCAATTAATATTATGAGTTGGGTCATTGGAATGTTACTTCCTTCAAGATTGGTGTTAATGGTGTTGCTTGCTCCCATGGAAGAGGTATTTCAGAAAATATCATATGGGTCGTTGCATAAATTAGACAATATCAAGTTAGTACATTGAACTTCTCTACAAACACACGCATGTCAACAAAATTCTACAACAATTGTTGAACTTGTAGTTCGAGCTTTTCACTTCTTCTTGGAGTTTCTTCATCATGCTCAACCATCGCTTCTAATTCAATGTTACCCCTTATCCTTCTATAACTAGGTGGCTTAGGATTTATGGGTTCTGTGATAGTAACAATAGTTCCTTTCCCAAACCATTAGTTTGTGCTATATCAGTTTGCAATTTTCAAGTCCTTTACTAGTATCCCTCCATCCTTGCAACACCTTTGTGTACCCCACAGTACCCTAGGTGAATTTGGAGAGGTTCCTCGATTTCAAGTATGTCGAAATTGATTTTAGCATGAAACAAAATACAGTAATAATTAAAAAACCCCAATAAGGTTGCATTTGGGGTCGGACCATCAAGGAACCCTAAAACAACTAAGTGTTGCCTCCTTTTGTATCTTTAAACCCTAATTTCATGCTCACTTTTACATTTTCAGTTTCGCTATGTGAGCTTGGATGAGACAAACAGAGAAGGAGGAAGTAAGGCATTGTTCATTGATTTTATTGCAGGAAATTGGTAACCATGCCACTGGTTCAACATTAAGCATTCTTCATCATTATTGACATTGTTGTCTCCCTGAGTTCCCATATCTCAATTTCATCAAGTTTGAAGTTTCAATTTTTATTTTTTTTGTCGTTTTCTCACCATATCTGGAAAGGGAAGGAATGTCAATGTTCAATGTTGAATCATGAATTTCAATTGGCGAATTGTTTGACACTACAATGATTTGAATCTAAAAATGAATCTGAATCATCACTCATTTACATTAGTGTCGGTTCTCTTTCTTTTCCATATATTATTGCACATATAAAATTTGATATATATAACTCTGATGTACCTCAACCCTTTTTTCAAACGTGGTGTGTTTGCACCAGCACCCACACCCACACCCACACCCACATACCCATACTATGGCTGCTTAGGTTGGAACTTTTTGGGAAAGGTGATTTGAAGTTTGCACTGGGATGGCTGTGAACAAAATTGTCATTGGATGAATCATGATATTCAAAATTATTTTGTAAGTGGATCGTGTGGACCTCCCAAGCTACAATGAGAACGTGGGAGCCTCATAGGGTCGGACTTGCGGCCACGCCAACTCAAAGATAAGTAAATAAATAAATTGGCTACGACCCACTACGGATACGAATTTGGATATGCAAACATGTAATTTCTAGCAGGCTGGTTGTTTGTTATTCAGAATTAGTAGTGGTGTTCTGTAAGAGTCGGTCTGAAATTAAAATTCAACTGCTGAGAGGGCCCAACAATGTATTATGCCATCTCAATTGGGTGTTGGGTATTCCGAAATTGATGAGAGGCGTGAATGATATTGAAGTTAAAGAAAGAATTATTTAGCTACAAGTTTATAACAAATTGATATCTGAAAACCATATTAGAATGAGTACAGAAATGAAGAAGAGGACCTGTGTGTGCTTGTTGGCCGCTTGTAGGCCGAGCTGTGACTGTCGTCCATTGGATATAGAAATATTACACCTGTAGACCACCTTAATCCTCCTCGATTTTATTAACATAGAGACACCATTGCCAGGTTTAATTTTGCCCAAATCAAGCTATAATGCAGGTACTTTTGCCTCAAGGGTTTGCAGGGCAGAACGTGTCGCTTCCTGATAGACAAAATGTCCAAAAACTGTGCTGGGGAAGATTATCCGATTTCATTGGACTGAACATGCCGTCGATTTGGTTCGGTCATGCGTGGAAAGTGGAAGTGGATTCAGGCAATTGCCAGAAACATTCCAATCTGGATCACACGTTAAGGGTGTGTCCTCCCATCCGCCAGTCAGACCAACCAAAGAATTCCCCGGCATATATATATATATATATATATATATATATATATATATATTTCTTTGATTGGCGTGATCAGTTTTACACGTGGATGACAAGCAATTTCCATCCGCCAGTCAGACCAACCAAAGAATTCCCCGGCATATATATATATATATATATATATATATATATATATATATTTCTTTGATTGGCGTGATCAGTTTTACACGTGGATGACAAGCAATTTCATACGACAAAAGTTCAATAATCTCAACGTTTATTGCAAAATGATTACAAGGTAGCTCAAAGTTTTTTTGGAAAAAGATAATGGAAAATGCGATGCAATAATATAATGTTCCACGTATGTTGGTTAGTTGGTCATGTAGATGGCCTACTATATGTTTTATCTAAAATATAATGTTTTAAAAAATTCCATTTTCGTTAGAGTTTGGTGAAGCAAAATATCTAAGGGGCGTGGAGGAATTATGTTAGCTATTTCAATCTATGTCAAACATTTAACGTAAAATTTAGTTGAAAAAGAGGTTATTTTGAATCATTTTTATCCTAATAAGTGTAGATTTGCCTATTGTGTGGATTATGATATGTTTTATTTATAATGGTGGTGAAAAAATTATTTTTATTAGAATTTGGTAGAACAAAATATTTAAGTGGCGTGAAGGAATGGAGGTTGCTTGCGAGTTTACGAGACTTTGGAGGGAGTTGTGCATTTCAAAATGAAGCAGCAGGTTATTATTTTTAGTTGTTGGTAAAATAAGTCCTCGATGTTTTTAATGGTGGATTACTAATTTTAGTAACTGGCCTTCAGGTATGTTTGTTGGTCTCATATGCTCGAGGGTCCTTTGGAGGCCAACCATGATGACTCCTTCTAGCTTTACTTGTTTTTTTAGTTTTGGTGGTTCCTGGGATGTTGAGGTTTTAACTGGGAGTTGGATTATGGACAGAGCTGGTGAACAGTGTCCTTCCCTGCTATTTGATCGGCATTTACATTAACTTTATTTGATTTAAATATCAGTGTGGGTGTTTGGGCTTGTAATCGTTAAAATCCTTAACTACTCTACCTGTCGGTTGTGATCCTGGGATCTAGACCCATTGAGCGAAATGTCTTGTTTTTTTCAGAGCTGGTAGAGCAGTGTTTCGGTGGCAGTTCCTCCGGTATGGCACATGAGGTCAGCGACCTCATGGGCATTATCGACGAGGAGGAATGGGAACGAGAGGGTCTATTCACTACAATTGATGAATTGTGCCACTTAAAAGCTGGTGGGTGTTCATTAAATGGGACTTCAATACCTCCTGCAAAGCCTTTACTCCATTCTTCTGCCTCTTGTTTACCAAACGACCTTCCGCCAAATGTTTTTGGATGCAGTCGGGATTTGTTATTGAACCCTTCGACTTATGTTCTGTGTAAAGAGAGGTTTCAGAGTCTTGGTGGTGAGGGACTCGCTATAGATACNNAAGAGAGGTTTCAGAGTCTTGGTGGTGAGGGACTCGCTATAGATACAAAACCTTCGTAGGGAACACAGAGAGTGAATACTGGTATGTCGAATGACCACCCTTGGGCGAGCTTGCAGCGAGGAAACTTGTGCGTAAAGGATTCCCTGCACAAGAAGTGTGTGCGGACTTGGAAACCTAAGAAGGTGCGCCGACGACTGGTTATTGGGATGGATGTTGGGTTGGAGGAAACATGTCAACTTTCTCTGTGCGCACTGGTAGGGAGGTTTGCCTACAAGTCTCGAAGCATTCTCTCCTTCTCGGAGTGGATGCAGATGACTTGGTTGCCTCTTATCGGCTATGTGTCGGAGCACCCAACTCTTCCTTGTGGGTGGTTTGGACTGGTCTTTAAAATTCTGGAGAATGTTGAGCTCATTCTGAATGGTTTCTAGGGTGGTAGTATCATGATTAAGCGTTGGAGAACCGGTTTCGACCCTGCTACAGAATATGTTAGTTTCCACCATGTATGGGTCTTATTGTCAGGTTTACCTCTAAATCTATGGAACAAAACTTATTTGATGGCTATTAGGTCATTTTCTGAAGGTCGATGAAGCTGGCCTTCTACCTTCGAATAAGCGCATGGCAAGAATTCTAGTAGAATTGGATTTACATGCAAGCCTTGTAGACTCTTTAGAATTAGAATGGCGTGGTCAGGTCATGGTGCAACGTTTGGATTATCAGGGTATACCCTTCCGTTGCTCAAACTGCAAAAGGACATGCCATCTCTGTAAAGACTGTTCTAACTGGATTTGAGCCACAGAGTTGGAGGACCCTTTAGATACTGATACAAATGACATGTATATGTATGAAGAAAACTCTGAAGAGATGGGCGCCTGTGCGGATGGGAGCTGTGAAGTTTCTTCTGGTTTGTTATCGAACTCCTTCTTATGTAAGTTGAAAGCCTTATGTCCTGCTTTATTTTTTAAACTTTCTTCGTGGGAAAGGGGTTTCCTGGATAAATCTTTCCCACCAGCCATAGCGCCATTCTTAAAAGAGGTGTGTATTACTCAGGATTCTACTGACAGTAAGGACCCCTCTGTAGTATATGTTCGTTCTCCTACCTTATTGACCCCTTGTTGATAGTGCGGTTTCCACTCTAGATGAACCTCAGTTACAAACCCACTTGGATAGGATTGTTTCTGATATCCCGACTACTAGTCAACCAGTGTCGGATCCGAACTTGGACCTTGTTATTGATACCTTGATCTCGACTCTAAGGGAGACTATTAGCACTACTCCTTTACAATCCTATTGGGGTCTGGAAGCACAAAAGGGCACCTCGGACAGGGAAAAGGGGCAGAACCAGACTTCTGAGGGTGAAGGCTTGGGGAAAGCTCTTGCGTGGTCACGGGGTCTGGGCCTAGAGGTATCACCGATCAAAAC
>CBVK0102182890.1:0-12515 GCA_900067695.1 Picea abies | reverse complement strand
AAAATTTGTTTTACATGTTACATAGAAGGAAGATATTCTTCCTTTTCAATCATCACCAACTAATCAGGATGCGCCCACACCCTTATTCACCAGCATCAACTAGTAGGAGGCTACAACCCCCTGTTTAGTTAGCTACAACTGACAAGGAAGCACCAACTTCCTCTGCAGGCACCAACCTGCCCTTGCACCACCCAACTACCCTAATTTTTTGAATCTGGACAAACTTTTGTTTCAAGTATTTTACTGCATCTCTCTCAGCTTCTCTGATTTAATATATTCTCTGATTTGGACTGCAGAGACACCCTTCTTCTCAACACTCTTCCTCATTTATATATTCTTCAAAACGCTTCTCAACACTCTTCCTCATTTATATATTCTTCAAAACGGTGTGAGAGTAACACACTGTCTCCCTTGGTTTTAAACTATCGTACCTATTTGTTTGAATTAACCATAATCATTGATTATTATTTTCACTGTGAAGGATTTTCGTAAATTGATCACATATGCATCAATTTCATCCCTTAAATTCGATCTCGAACCTCTGTTATTTTCACAGGAACCGAATTCTACCAAGGCATTTCCTTCAAACCATTACATGTGACCGAGTGTTTATAGAACTATGGGCTTATCAATTAAAATGACGTATTATATTTTATTTAAGTCCCTTATATCACATGACCAATGGTGGTGACTAGACACTAGGCTTAACGAGCGCTTAAGCGCTTAGCAATTAAATGGTCGCAATTCAATATTCTTATGTGATGGATGTCTGATGGAACTTCACCCTTTGGAACTTCAAGTTTTAAACTTTTCAAACCTTTGAATCAGATCAGACGGTTTATTTCATAGAAACAAATCAATGGTCATATTTGATCCTTACATTCATCCTTTCATTGTTGGACGGTTTATTTCACGGAAACAAATCAATGGTCATATTTGATCCTTACATTCATCCTTTCATTGTTCAATCTAGGACTTAATCAAAAATTGAGATGGACGGCTGTCAGAAATTCACCCTTCGGGACTTCGGGATTTCAACTTTTCAAACTTACATTATCCTTCCACTGTACTATGATCAACAATTGAGAATACATCCGAAGTGATCTTTCAGATTAGATGAATCATGTCCTTGTTGACATGGTCTACCACACGTCCTTTGTTGACATGGTCCCCTGACGTGTTCTTCCACACATCCTTTGTTGACGTGGTCCACCATATGTCCTTGCCGACGTGGTCTGCCACATGTCCTTGCGGACAAGGTTTGTTGACGTGATCTACCATATTTCTTTGCTGACGTGGTTTGCCATCGTGGTCTGCCACATGTCCTCTTAAACTGGACGATTGAGGCTTACTTCGGATGATCCAACGGTCGAGAATTTATTTCATCTCTCTGGGTCTCTGGGCTTTGGGAATTTCACATCTCAAACTTTCCAGAGTGTAACCTCCTCACATCTTTAGACCCAAAGTCAAAGATGTTCGTTCGATCAAGATCTTGGATCAACGGATCGATCTGTCTACAATGCTTCTCTTCTAGCTTATCCTGTCCTTCTACTTAGAATGATCCAACGACTGACAAAAATTTGCATAAATGAGATCTCAGATCTTACCTCGCTTATCCTATCCTTCCACTCGAAAATGATCCGACGACTGACAGGAACTCGGGTTTGATCCGATGGCTAATGGGTATTCGGAAAATCAAAATCTCAACCTTTTTTCCCTACTTATCCTATCCTTCCACTTAAAGTGATCCAACGGTTGTGAAGATTCTTGAAGAATATCAACAATCAAGGATGGTTGCGAAACCACAACTTGTGAGTGATTTAACCCATTACCAAAACTCCGCAATTTGAAGTTGTGCATTATTGTTGAGTCAACCATAATCATTGATCTTTGAATCTATAAGATCATACGGTCCTGAATAGTTGCGGGATTGGAACTAGCGTGATATTTAATTCTCCTTTCGATCTCTGCAATATATCCCTGATGTTGATCTGGTGATTGTGCATCCAACAGTCACAACTCAATCCAACTTAATCTGATCACTTGGTGGATCAACCACAGTCATTGATATCCGAGTCTGTGAGATATGACGATCTAGACCAATTGCAGGATTGGAACTAGCGAGTCATTTAATTCTCCTTCTGATCCCCATAATTTATCACTGTTGTTGATATGGCTTGTAGATCTAATGGTCACGATCCTCCAATGATCCTCAAGATCACGGTCAATCATATGACTGACATCCATAGGGTTTAGATGATCAACATGGTCAATTTCTTGATCGGGCGGCTGTTGAGGCTTCTCACTCTGATCGAACGACTGCTGAGACTTCTCACCCATAACATATTCTTTTCCTTCAGAGCTTTGATCTCTGCATTTGCTAACCCTCTTAAGCTTTTATCATAGGAAAATTTTTGATCCTATTGTGATCAACAATAATCATGAATTGCTTCAGCATATCTCTGCATTCGCTAATGATGACTGTTGACATCACTGACAACACATGAATGAAAATATGTCCAACAATGATTTCATTGGTGGTGGTTTAGGTGGATATATTTGATCATGGTTATCATTGTTGTCATCGACCTCATATTCATATCCCTTTTATTTTCTCCTATGAAGTAGACTATTGTAATATTGTTGTGATCTTCGGTGCTGCATCAAATGTTTCTCTTCGATTTCTGTCCATCTTGCTTTATCATTCCTAAGATCGTAATAAAGAAACATGAAAAGCACTTCTAGTCTCCTATCCAAATCCAGTGCACAAACAAGACCCCATACCTCCAATTCCTACCTTAAATCTCCTTTGCTCAATTCAGTGGGCACAAAAATTAAAAGAAGCACTCAAGATGCATGTTCTGAGCCTAATGGATAAACAACATTGGGACTTGAACCTGCAACATTAGTCCCGCTATGAGAATCAATGCCAATGCTACTTATGTTTTTGTTGGTATTGTAGCTATAAGACCTAATTAGGGGCACCTATGACATCCCCAACCCAAAGATAGACAATGTCCCACTAAATTGTAACTCTCGGATACCACTTTATTAATTAAATTCCCTGCATATGAACTAATGTGGATATATACAAAACACACACACACATAGAAATAAATATATTATACATAGTAAAAAACATGTAATTACACATAAGAGCACTTATATTTTTTGAAAACACCGACTGGATTCATACCTCATGCATTCATCCCAACCATAGAATGCATTGCTCATAAAACCTCAGTCGTGGGTCACCCCCGAGCTAGGGCTATGACTCCACCAAGGAAAAGGTTCACTCGCTAATCCCACTAAGGACATACAACACTTAAAAAAATAGGAAATTCCAATAGCACCAATCCTAGCGGTTGTTCCACCCCATAGTCACTCATTCCCATCATCCTATCCCACCACAAGAAGTGTACCCTGTTAGGACCACACAATGCACCTTTTTGCTTATACTTTTTGCCACTATTATACTCTTGATCACCTAAATTTAGACTCATACTATCACTTTATTTGATCATCTCAAAGGTATACAACGTCCCTTCTCATTACTATACGTTTAATCTATTTTGCATGTATCACTTGATTGTTTGAATCAATTAAGCAATTATAGTGACCAACATACCCCTTCTTTTCTCAATATTCCTTTGACAATACCACTTCCCTTCAGGGACTCCAACAACAAGCCGACTAGGAATTCTCTGAGTACTATGGCACTTGGAACATAAGGTTGCTCACAGGATTGACAACTTGCCTCTTCAACCAATGCTCACAGGCCTGAAAACCTGTTTCTTGAACCCAATGCTCATGGGCCTAACAACCTGTTTCTTCAGCCAAAATCTCACAGGACTGACAACCTACCTCTTCAAACCCAAACCAACAAGGATTTATAGGGTCAGCCAAGCTCCCAAGATCCACTCTCTAACCATGGCAAGTAAGCTATCTTCCATCAAAATAATTATTGGAATGAATGATGAGAAGAAATGATGAGAATTACACTAAATACCCACATTATATATGGATGTTCCCTTTATGACACTTGGCACTCAAGGAAATCACATTCTCCCAACTTGTAATTCGTTCCCTTCCCTTGGTAACTTAGGATAACAGAGTATTATAAGACTTAGGACTTTACAAATAATATTATAATATCCCTAGGCTTAAGACCCTTGAATTATCCCCTTTTCCCTAATCCCTTTATCCCTCATTTCCCTCTTGCGGAGTCCTAGCCCCCCATACTCTTTCATCTGACTTGGTCTCCAACAATGATGTATTTTTATTAATAATCCAAGATTGATTACATATTACAATGATAGGCTTGTTGGGATTTTAGTATCTAGGCTCTCTGGCCTAATAATCACATAAGCACTATGGCCTATAATATACTGGCTCATCAACCTCTAAACATATGTACATTTACAATTGGAGTTCATCTTGGGGATATTACATTCCCCAAGCTGGCCTATAATATCTTTGCTCACCAACATATAAAACATATGTACATTTACAATTGGGGTTCAACCTTGGGGTATTATATTCCCCTCCCCCTTATTTATGCACTATCCTGAGTGCATTATGTACAATGTACATTCAAAATTATTCAAAAAGCTCCATGTCTTTTCTATTGAAGCTTGTTATCCTTATGGTGCTCTTCTTTCCAAGTGCCAGATTCATGTCTTCATACTTCATCTTGAAGTCTTTTGATCTATTCGACATAGTTGTTTCAGGTAAGAATTCAACTCACTGTTCTTTCTGACACACGCTAATGATTCTAGCCACCATGCCACAAGAATTCTTAAGCTACCTCTTCCTTGTTGCACTCACCCTTCTAGGCTCAGGAATCCCTTCACTGCTACATATTCTTTCAACTATCCATCTTTCCAAGTCTTTCACACACAAGGAGAGTACCAACTCATTACCAGACCCCCACTAAGGGTCTACACTCTATGGAAATCATAGGGCTCTAGTGTCCCAAAGAACAACCTTTCTTCATGAAATTTCCAGCCTCAATAATCATCATTGCTTATGTATCGCACACATACAATCAACATGAGAGAATATCATAACAATTTCATTTAGAAATTCAAAATGTTTGTATAAGTAAATTCAAAATTTTCCCAAGTATGAGATTCCATCTCATATTTTCTTGGTTGTTGTAGCAACATGCATCAATTTTTATTATGGATTTCAACAATGCCATACTTGATACCATTTTTCCTACAATACTTCTATCTTGCATTCAACCAAACAGGTTGTTATTATTTCATGTATAGTATACTTTTATTGTAATATTTACAAAAGTTCACAAAGTGATCTAAAAATTGTTTTCATTTAACAATTTAATCACTTCAATCCATTCATCTTTTAACTGGAATGAAATTATCATTCCCTCCACATATATTATAAGCAACCTAACTTTTTCCTTAGCCATAAGTATTTTCATTACTTTGTTTCCCTGATAGATTTTTCTTGTAGTCCATCCTTATGTGACTACTTTAAGCTACAACTCTTTCATTGCAATATTTAATAACTCCTGAAAGGTTCTCAACTTCAGGAGTTAGTAATAATCATAACATTTCAATTGTTAACATAATCATATCCATGAAATATAGTATATGCATGCATTCCCAAAAAGGAATTTCATAATGCCTTCAAGCATACATAACTCTATCTTAGCATGCATGAGTGCAAATCTACAACTTTCACACTTTCATGATTATTCATGCATACTATTCAATGTGCCTTTGCATCAGCTTCAAAATTTCCCTATATCTAAGTCATGAAGTCATGAATCTCACCATGGTGAATTGGAAAGTCTGGACAATTCCTTGAGACATCATCCATAGATATCCTATTACATGTTTAACCATTTGGATGCCTTCCTTTTCGACCCAAACACTACACCAAGAATATAATTCTATGGTGATATTTAGTGTTATAAAAAAGGTTGCAATCCAAACATTAATTATAATTAGGAATTTCATTAGATACTTGTGTGGAACTATATCCTTTCCATATCTCTCCATATCATGGTCTCACACATGACTAGTTTTACTAGAATTCATTTCTATAGCAGGGTTATACCCCTTTAATTTACTTAGGTTATTAACTCATAACCAACAACATCATGACATGCTATTATGTCACAAGAATTCATTCAAAATACAAACAACTTTTATAATTATCACAAGCCCTTGGCCTTTACCATACCAAATGGTATACCATCCTTTTAAATGCATTTGAAACACATAATAAAATAAAATCATGAAATAACCTCTAGCTGAGGGAATTCTTACATTAATTCCCTTCAACAATTATGTAGCATAAATACATAAAAATCATACCTGCATAGCTGCCATTAAATGAATTTGTTGTTATATGATTAGTTGGTATTGGTAGGAGATTCCATGCCTCCTTCACCAACCTCTTAATCAACACTTCATCTTCTTGTTTCTTCCTTCATATGGATGATTTACATATGTAACAACATCATTAGCAACACTTTCATCCATGCAATAAACTCTCTCTTTCCTGACACAACAACCATCATTAGAAACTTCCATATTCGTATAGATAACAATAGACTATTCCTAGTATTCAACACACACACACACACACATATTTCCAAATCTACATTCACTAATGCATATCTACATGCACTAAGAATGCATCCTTAGCATGCTCATAAATGCATATGCATTTCAGCTTCCTGTGTTATGTATGGTTGTCCAACATGCCATATCATAATTGTTGCTACAATACTTGTAACAACCTATTTCTTCCTTTGTATCTCTCTTTGTTGTTCTTGTTTTTCCTCAAATCTCACTGGATTCCTACACTCTTTTATTCTCTTAATAAAATCATTCAACATGATTTATTGCTTCAATGAGCAATTTTTCATCCAAACTACACTTGGCCACTTAACATTTTCAGCCATATATTATGCTAATATTAAACATCAACATTTATCTATTTTCTGGATCCATCTGACCCAACCTTATCCCACTATTCAACACTTGTGGTTTCTTACACTTTTCACTTCTTCTTTCTTGACCCATTTGTGTTTCAAACTTGACTTTCATAGTCTATTTTCCACCATAGTTCAATGATACACCATGTCTTCTTTTCCATCTTCACAGATATTAACTAGAAGTAGTTAGCATTGACTTAACCTGCTATCATAACTTTAGTGGTACTTCCAACCCGCCAAAATATTACCAAGGTTCCTTTCAACTTGAGATGGTTTCTCTCAGTTACCATCTCCTCTGTATACCAAGTCAAACTTAGAACCATTTTCTTCTTCATGGTCCCTTATTGATTTCCCTTCATAATATCACCTCCATCCTTGAATCCTTTTGACTTGTCATCCCAATCTACTTTAGGAATGCACTCAACAACCTTGGAATGCATCAACAATCCTCTTCTATTGTTTTCATCCCTCCTGGAGTGTTTACATACACTCCTGTTATATTTAAATCCACCTCATGGTACCTTATTTCATTATCTTAAGGTGTTCAAGGACTTGACTCAGTCCTAGAATCCTTCTTCCATTTATGGAATACCCTTCCATGAAGCCTTATTGCATCCTTCTGGAACCAATCTACACATAATGCATTTATTATGCATATGTTGGCACTCTTTAGCATACATGTACCTTCATACTAAAACCCATAATACACAATTATGGAAACACATGCACACTTTTTCCCCTTTAATGTCATCATAAGTATTATTCTATTTTCTTGTGAATTATACAGCTCAATTCACAATTTTGAGTGAACATATGGACCCCTCTATCCAATACCTTTCCAATGACTACTTTCTTGCTCAATTTTGAGTCTTGAGTAGAAAGTTGTGGCCATTTAATCATTGCTCATTTTCTCCTTTTGCACACCTTTCAACCAAGTGAACGTTTGGATATGTCCATGCATCCTTTACACTATCTCCTTTGGAGTTTTTACAAGAGATCAATTGAGTTCCTTCATGACCAAGTTTCAACTTCTTATGAGCTCCAGGATGCTAGTTACACCCTGCTGAAGTTTTCGATAAATAACCTCTTTTAATGTTGAATGATATATGATTCTTATTCCTCCTCTTGTGCACTTTTAAACACCCATATTATAAATATGAATCCATGGTTTTCTTCTATGGCTCAAGAGATTTTCATAGACTTCTCTTGTGCCCCAATCCGACATTCGAGCATGAAGTTATGGCCTCCATAGTGAACTAGTATCCAAAAATCACGTTTCATTGTTTGGCCTGTAACTCCCTCATACATGCTTCGTTTGATGAACAATTTATCTCATTAGATATATCTCTCCAAGATCTATCATTTTAGATGAAGAAACTGTAAAAATTTGACTTCCAAAAATGTTGTTTAGGCCTCCAAAAATGGCCTACAAGTTAAGGACCTAGAAAAACACCGAATTTTCCTAGTAATTTTCATTATTTTCTAGAGAATTTATTTAAATTCCAGTGAATGGGATGCTAACATGACATATTGATCTACCTGACACCGCCAAAATGATTCCATGTTAGCTCCTTTCCTACCTTCCCTTTCCCATTAGCCTCCACCTTCTTCCCTTAGTTCCTTTTTCCTTTCCTTACCTCCATTGACACGTGCATTCTCCTATCCTTTAGGCCCCACAACTTGTTTCCATGTGGCACCTGTTTATTGGGTCATGGGGATGGGTGGGCCTCATCCCATTCCCATTCTCCCTGGTGCACAGAGTTTCTCTCCCATTTGATTCAATGACAGAGTGTCATGGGGGAGTGGTGATCAATGATCACCATTGCATCGCGAGCCCCCCAACCTATCGAACATTAACAAAGGGGGGAGGGTCCATGGTGGAAATTGTTAGTTTTACACCTGACGACATGTCAGCATCTTAGTTCATAGCACATGCCCCCATTGAGTGTTTTCCTAAACCTTCATAGCACATGCCCCCATTGAGTGTTTTCCTAAACCACCAGGAGACCCCCCACATTAGGTTTTTGTGGGTCTGGAGTCAAGGTTCTACAAGCAGGCATGCATCTTGCCACTACGACTCCACATCACTTGCCACATCTGCTACTGCTACCACTGTTTACCTGCCACCATGGAAGTACATGTTACCCTTCTAACACATCATTTGGCACATGGCTCCCACGTCATGCTAACATCACTATACGAAAAAATACCTAATTTATTTTCAATTTTCCAAAATTTCTGAATTTTCAAAAATGCCCAAAGATGTGTAATTTCATAATTCCACACAGACTACCATTGGAGATCTATAATTAAGCTTTTTGTGGCCAATTGTTTCCCTGTAAGCACCAATTTGACCTTTGCATACGAATTTTGATCTTTTCCCGTCATAATTTCCATAAATTTCACTATAGAAATTGGGGCTTTTGCCCAATTCGCCCAATTTTTCCACTGGTGCTCTGCAACTTTGAAATTTAGCCATATGAAAGCCCAAGAATACCCAATTAAAGATTAAAATTTTGTAATTTTCAATCATGAGCTCAATTCTTCAAATTTCCTTGCAAATTCTTCCCCAATTTTACTGCGATAATTTCGTCAAACAATTTGCAAACAGTTCTTTCTGTCATTTTTTCAGACAATTTACAGGCATACTTTGCAAATTTCACTTCTATGCTCTATGTTTGGCCCATGCAGTTTCAATGTTAAAAACATAGCTCTTATACCACATTGTGACATCCCTATCCCCAAGCTGGGCCATGCCACACTAAATTCTGACTCTCTGATACCACTTTATTAATTAAATTCCTTGCATATGAACAAATATGCATATCTACAACATATATAAACCATGTACATACACACATACATATGTTTACAATAGAAATAAATATATTACACACAGTAAACAACATGTAATTACACATAAGAGAACCTATCGTTTGTGAAAACATCAACTAGTTGTAGACCTCAGACATTCCTCCCATCCATATACCACACTGCTCATAAACTCTCAATAGTGGGTCACCCCTGATCTGGGGCTATGACTGCACTAGGGAAAAGGTTCGCTTACCAATCCTACTAAGGGCATACAACACTTAGCAAAATAGGAAATGTCGATGGCATCAATCCTTGTAGCATTTCCACCCCACAGTATCTCATTCCACTCATTATGTCCCACCCCATGAAGTGTACCCCTTCTCTACTCAACAATACTTTGGTTGTCCCACTTCCCTTCCAAGGCTTCAACAACAGACTAGAAAGAAAGTCTCTGAGTACTATGACACTTGGAACACAAGGCTACTCATAGGCATGACAACCTACCTCTCCAACCAACAGTCACAGGCATGAAAACCACTGTTTCTTCAACCTAATGCTCATAGGCCTGACAACCTGTTTCTTCAACCAAAATCCCATAGGCCTGACAACCTCCCTCTTCAAACCCAAACCAACAAGGATTTACATGGTCACCCAAGCTCCCTAGCTCCACTCGCTAGCCATGGTGAGAAAGCTATCTTCCATCACAATAATGAGTGGAATGAATGATGAGAAGAAATGATGAGAATTACACTAAATCCTCACATTATATATGCATGTTCCCTTTATGGAACTTGGCACTCAAGGAACTCGCTTGTTCCCCACTTGTAATTTGTTCCCTTCCCATGGAAACTTAGGATAATATAGTATTATAAGACTTAGGACTTTAGGAATAATATTATAATATTCCTAGGCTTAATCACCTTGACTTATCCCCTTTTCCCTAATCCCTTTATCCTCCCTTTCCCTCTCATGGAGTCCTATCCCCCCATACTCTTTCATCTGACTTGGTCTACAATAGTGATGCATTTTTATTAATAATACGGGTGTGATTGCATATTACATTGATAGGCTCCTTGGCCTTTTAGTATCTAGGCTCTTCGACCTAATAATCACACAAGCACTCTAGCCTATAATATCTTGGCTCACCGGCCTTTAAACATATGTACATTTACAATTGGGGTTCAGCCTAGGGGTATTACATTCCCCAAGCTAACCTATAATATCTTGCCTCACCAGCCTATAAAACGTATGTATATTTACAATTGGGGTTCATCCTAGGGGTATTACACACTAGTGGAAGATAATGGTTGTTAACATCCCCTTAAAAGCTAATGAGAACCTACTATTGTTGTTGCTAGTGCCTTTGTTTCCTATTATCCCAAAGAAACTATTGAATTGAAGTAGTAGGATAAGGAATACCCATATCAGAAGCATTATACAAGGGATGAAACTATCAATGGAAATTTCATGGACTGTTAAGTTTGTCCATTTAAGCTGAAGATATTTCATAAATAATGCAGAACATACCTATAACATTCACACTCTGAGACTCAGTCTCGCTCTTGTTTTGAATGAGTATCATAAGGAGAGATAATTTAGTTCATTCATTCAACATGCATATCTCCTTGCAAGAATTTATTCAAGATTCAATAAACAATTCAAGATTCAACGAACATTTATCTTTCCTATACAATTTTTTTTACGAGACGAGAAATGAAAATCTGACGTCCTGGTTCATGCTGGAACTCATCCTAGATAAAACATTAATGGAAGACTCTCACACGTAGTTCGATGAACATGGTCCATTTGGATGCCATGGTTCATGTAGTTAGCAACATGTTTACATTTAAGGACACAAGTATTTATCCATTACATAATTGTTTTTTAACATGCCAAGTTATGGCCATAATGCATTGTTATTTTAAGAAGTGGAGAGAATAACATGGGTTGCAAAGCCACTGTTACACTCTGGAGAAATCTAGACATGACAACTAGCGAATTAAAATATTTCTAGTGTTGGATGACAGATGAAAATGAAGCATATATTACATGACATGCATCATACGAGGAAAGGGAGGCCTGCATCAATGTGTTTGGAATACTCTTATTTTAATAATAGTATACCTTCCATTTCCTAATGTTCAACCAATAGGGTATTCCTACACAGGATGAACAACTTTAGTAACCACTCACACAACCATATTAAATATCAAAACACCAATGTTTTTACGTGGTTAAAACACTCGAAGAGGGAAACAATAACTTGTAAATTTGGTGTTCACATATTCACCTCCAATATATGTCCTTAACCTTTGAAGTTTATGTCCAGATTGTTTTTCTAGAAGGACCTTGCATTCCAAAAACATGTCAAAAAATTCACTCTTAAGTTTGAAGAAGTAAACCTAAGTTTGTTTGGAGAAGTCATCAATGAAAGTTAAGAAGTACTTGCACTGAGAGAAAGAAGGAGAAGAATGTAGACCACAAAAATCATTGTGAACAAGATGCAAGGGGCTAAAGCATGCCAAGAGGCACGCTTGACAAAACTATCCCAATGACGTTTGTCAAGAACAAAACTAGCACAAACACCATTTCTGCAAGAAACAAGAGGAATATTAGTCACCATATGTTGACTACATAATGTTGTAATAAGAAATAGTTTAGATGAACAAACCACTCATGCCAAAGTTTTCTCAAGTCATCACTATGAGCAACAAAAACTAATGGAAAA
>CBVK0102182889.1:0-20992 GCA_900067695.1 Picea abies | reverse complement strand
AAGAATTGGAACACATAATACATCATTGAAATGACCATTATCTACCTAAATTGTTGCAGACCCTACAACACTAAGAGATCTATCCTAACCAAAAAATATTTTTTTGGTTTTACATTCATTAAGAGAAGAAAAAATGGTTTTATCCTCATCCATATGATAAGATGCTCCATAATCAATAATCCACTCATCAAAAGAAGAAATAGAAGTTGTATTGAAGGAAAAACTAGAAGAAGAAAGTGCATGTCCATGAGAAGAAGAGGTAGAAGAAGAAGAATCAAGATTGATATTGTGCTTCTTCATCGTTTTTTTTAAGTCTTCCATATTTTTAAAACATTTAAACACCACATGACCATTTCACTCACAAAAATTTGCAATTCTTTTCAATATTCTTACTTTTAGATTTTTCTCCCGTAACGTACCCAACCACCCACAAGTCAGGAATGCTAATTTTCAGTCCCCTTTCTGGACTAATTCGACCTCTGATCTAACTTTAAATAACAAGGATGCATGAAATATTCACATGCATTGATCAAGATTCAAGATTAACATAAAAGAATGAATCATATGACATGCACAATAATAACTAGCAAGCATGCATACTATGGATAAAAAATTCATAGGTAAACAAATACACAACGGAATAAATACACAAGTAAATAGAACCTTAACAGAGAGCAGTTATCTTTTATAAAATGAGTCACCAACTGGCTGCAGACCAAGGAAGTTCCACCAAATCATAGACATTGTTGTTCTAATTCTCAACAACAATGTCACCCTCGAGCCAGGGCTATGAGTCCATAAGGACGGTTCCAGAGTGTTACTCGGCTTCCCAAACTAGTCAATACTCAAGATCCCACACGCTTCCCAACACCCACAATGATCCAAAGTGCACCATCTCTCTTCTACCTAGCCTGCACCACCCAAGAGAATGGACCTTCTTCTCTTCCATGTAGTCCCTCATGTCATCCATCTCCTTCCAGAGCTCCAGTGCAGCTGGTCCAAAATCTCAATGTTGGGACTCTAAGAACTCGTAGCTATGAGAAAAGTTGGACACAAGAAAAATCATCTCAGACATGCAAGCCTTGATTCATGGATATAATACACCAACACTCTCTACAGTCAATAATACCATGGCTTCTCTTCAACAATTCATTTCCTCCTCCCAATCCAAGAAACCAATGAGGAAGCATGAATGGGTGCAAGAATGAATGGAGTGAGAATCAAATGAAAAGTGTGAACAATGATCAATGGAGTGGATGTGTGAATGAGTGAAGAATAAGTGACCAATAGAATAAAAAGAGTTAGAACAAGAGTCAAAACCCCCCCAATAGACCAAGGATGGGTTTACGTAATTCTTGGGAATCAAGAACCTCATAGCCTTCCCCCAAGAAGCTCACGTAAACAATATTCTCCATTAAACAAAATGGGTAATTAAAGATGTGAAATAAACACTTATCCCCTCAAGCCCCCTCTCTTGTGGAATCATAGCCCCCTATAACTCTTGTCCTTGTCCGTCTAGTAGCCAACGATGTGTTTATTATTAATAACGATCAAAAAATTACATTCCCTGGGCACTCTGGCCTCTTTTGATTGTTTGGGAACTATGGCCTTTCATCAATTAACAAAATACATTATTCACTATGGGTCTTCAAAACCCAAGGTGTTACATCCCCTCCCCCTTATTTTGGCACTGTCCTCAGTGCATATACAAAACATGAATCAAAATTCCAAAATTTATTCAAAAAGTTGTGGGTACTCTGCCCACATGACATCTTCATGCTCCCAGGAAACATCTTTAGGATCATTGCAGTTCCACTGAACTTTTACCAGCTCTATAGCTTGATTCCAGAGCATTTTGAATTTTCTATCCAATATTCACACTAGCTAGACCTGAAATTCTCCCTCTATCTCTACCTAAATCATATGCCAATCAATAACATGGTTAGGATTATGTGCATATATCTTTAGCAAAGAGATATGAAATACATTATGCACATTCATGGAAGCAGGCAATGCAAGCATCTATGCAACTATCCCTATTCTGTCCAATATCTCAAATGGACCACAGAATCTGGCTACCAGCTTTGTACAACTACCCATATTCAAAGAGCTCTTCTTGGGCTTCACTTTCAAAAGAACATGATCTCGCACTTTAAATTCTCTCGATGTCATATTCTTATTTGCATAAATATTCTGTCTATCATGAGCAACCTTTAAATTATGCTTAATCTTAACCATTTGGTCTTCCATTTCTTTGAGAATCTTTGGCCCAAGTACCACTCTATCTGTTGGGTTGTCACAGCTCACTGGAGCATTGCATTTCTTACCATACAAAGCTTCAAATGGGCTCATTTTCAATGAAGCTTGATACCCATTATGATATTCAAACTCAGCAAAGTGCAAGTAATATTCCAAGTAAACTTCAATTACTCGATTGACTCTCTTTGTCTTCCCATCTTACTGTGGATGGTAAGTTGTGCTAAAGTTTAGATTTGTACCAAATCCTTTAAATAATCCCTTCTATAATTTTGAATTAAACTTTGTGTCTCTGTCCGAGACAATTGTCCTAGGTATCCCATGCAACCTAGAGACAATTGTCCTAGGTATCCCATGCAACCTAGAAATATCCCTCATGTAAATTTATGCATTATTATTTGTTGTATGAGTTGTTTTCATAGGAACAAAATGAGCAACCTTTTTCAATTTATCAATCACTACCATGATTGAATCATGTTGTCTTGTTGTCTTGGGAAATTTATTTATAAATTCAATGGTTATCACTTCCCAAATCTTCTCTAGAATTGGTAATGGATGTAGCAAACCTGCTGGTTTCCTATGCTCAGCCTTCACTCTCTTACATTCCATACATCTGGCAATGTAATCAACACCATCCTTTTTCAGTCATGGCCAAAAGAATTGTATTCTTACAGATGTAATCGTTTTCTGGTAATCGAGATGTCCAGCATATGGAACATTATGCATTTCTTTTAATAAAAAATTCTTGAGTTCTCCAGAACTAGGAACATAAAATCTATTTTTATGCATAAATAATCCATCTTCCTTCATCTTATACTCTTTCATTTTCTATTGTACATCTCCTTGTTGTAAGATTTCCTTTACATGTAGGTAATGTTGATCTGTAACAACAACATCCAAAATTTTTCTCTTCAAGTCTGAATGATGCATACTAACAATTGTAGCATGCATGAGATGCACTCTTCTACTAAGTGCATCGACAAATTTGTTTTCTTTTCCTTTGATATGCTTGATATCAAAGTCATATTCACTCAAAAAATCCAGCCATCTTGTTTACCTTCCATTCAAAGTTGGCTGTTCAAAATTATACTTCAGACCATTATGGTATGTTCTCAATTCAAATCTCTTCCCCATGAGATAATGCCTCCACATATTCAATGCGTGAACAATGGAAGCAAGATCCAAGTCATGTGTGGCATAGTTCCTCTCATGTTCCTTAAGATTTCTAGACTCATAACCAATGACATGTCCATTTTGAGTGAGGACTCCACCAAGACCTTCCTTACATGCATATGTGTATACCACAAAACTTTCATTTGGGTCAACAATCTTTAATGTAGGTGCACTAGTAATTAATTCCTTCAACATATTAAAATTATCTTCACACTCATATGTTCATTCAAATTTAATTCCCTTATTTTGAAAAGAAGTGATGGAATGAGAAATATTAGAGAACTTTGCTATGAACATTATGTAGTAACCATCTAACCCCATAAAAGATTTGACTTCTAAAACATTCTTGGGTGTTGTCCGTCCTATAATGGCTTCAATATTCTCAGAATCTACTGTTATACCCTACTTTAAAACAGCATGCCCCAAGTAATGGATATGTTCTTGGTAAAAAGAACACTTACTTAGCTCGGCATACAACTTTTTTTCTCTTAGCACTTGCAATACCAATGTTAGGTGATGTTCATGTTCCTCTTTAGACTTGGAATAGACAAGTACGTCATCTAGGAATACAATGATAAATTTATCAAAATAATTTCTAAATATGTCATTCATTAAGCACATAAAGATAGTTGTTTCACTGGTCAATCCAAATGGAACCACTACAAATTCATAATTCCCATTCCTAGTTCTTAAGGTTGTATTATTAATGTCTTATTCCTTGATTCTTACTTGATGGTATCCCGACCTCAAGTCTATATTTGAAAATATCTTTTCTCCTCTTAGTTGATCAATGAGGTCATGAATTATGGGTAGAGGATGCTTTTTTTTCATAGTGGACTTATTCAGTTGTCGAAAGTCAATACACAACCTCAAACTTCCATCCTTCTTTTTTACAAAGAGTATCGGTGCTCCCCAAGGTGAAACACTTGGACGTATATACCCTTTCTTTGACAATTCCTTTGACTTCATTTGTAATTATTTTAACTCTGGCGTACTCATTCGGTAAGGTGTTTTTGACACTGGGGAAATTCCTGGCACTAAATCAATAGAGAAATATATCTCCCTTTTTGGTGGAAACCGTGGTATTTCTTGGAATACATCCTTGAATTCTTGTAGTACCGAGAAATATTCAAGGCTTGGCCCCTTTGTATTTTCTATCTCCTCCACATGGTATGCATACAATTGACACCCTTTTCTAAGACATCTTCTTAGTTGTAAGGATGAAATATCCCTTATAGAGATGGGTCTTAGCACTCCCTTCACAACGCTTTGTTCTCCATCTCTATCAAGACCTGTAAATGTCTTGCTATGACAATCTAGGACATCATGATTCTTGTCAAACCAATTGATTCCAACTAGAATATCATAAGACCCCAATGGTATGATATTTAGATCAACACTAGTATTGACACCATTAAGACTTATGGAACAACCTCTGACCATATCGTGGATTCTCCTTTTGGTCCCAGTGGCTAGTTAGACCAAACTTGATTTCTCAAGATTACTTTTCTCCAAATGTAATCTATCCATTAATTTAGGATCAATGTAACAATGACTTTCTCCTAAATCAATTAAAATAGAAACAAGATGATTTATGATATTACCTTCCACCTCAATCATGTTGGATTGGTATTCTACTTGTCGATCATCTAAGGCTGCATAAATTATTCACTTGTATTCGGTTGTTGTGGCCTATTGGATGTTGTGCATGCTCTTCACTCTATCCTTTTTGTGTGGGAAATCCTTATACAGGTGATCTTCCTTGCATCCCCAACATTGGATTGGTGGGCTTCCCCTTTTTCCCAAGGAGTCTTCTTTCTTGGATTCATCCTTAGCATACTGATCTTGATGATTTTTATTAGGCTCATTTCTATTGAAGGGAGGTTTGAATCCCTTCTTCCTCTGATCATACTTCTCCTTCTTCTTATCCTTCCAACACTTCTGCATGGATTCTCTGCTCCGTCCTTGCTCATACAGGTACTTATCTTCCATGATAGCCTCATTCAAGGTCTTGGGATCATGATACTGAAAGTTTTCTTTATAAAAGGTTGGTAGTCCACTCAAAAACCTATGTATTTTCACCTTCTCATCATTTATGAACCCGACATACTTTAAAAACCCCAAGAACTTCTTCTCATATTCTGCCATAGTCATGCTTCCCATCCTGAGTTCAAACCAACAATGTATTTATTATTAATAATGATAAAAAAATTCATTTGGGTCAGCAATCTTCAACACCCTTGTTGTCCTATTCTTATCTACATAACAGGTTGGGAACATTATAGTTCCAGTGAAGCCAATCGAGCAACTCCAAACATGCGATTGCATATTCATTGAAGGGAAATTGCTAAGAATGAAGAAGTGAGGATTGAATATGGAAGCTTTGATACCAATCTGTAACGTTCCCATCCACCCACAAGTCGGGCTATGCTACTTCATTCCCTCACTCATTCATCTTTCCTCATGCATGTCTTGGATAGGGAAAGGAAGAAAATATGTTGAAGTGCAACCATGGTATTGTTGGCTGTAGATATTTTTGGTGTAATGCAACCATGATTTGAGGCTTGCATGTCTGAGATATTTTGGCCTGTGTCCAGCTTTTCTCACAGATGTGAGTCCCGAGAGTCCCAACATGGATATTCTGAACTAGCTTCACTGGATCCATGGAGGGAGAAGGACAACCTAAGGGAATGCGTTGCAAAGAAGGGAGAGGGTCCATTATCTTGGGTTGTGCAGGTTGGGTAGAAGAGAGCTGAGTACTTGGATTGTTGTTGTTGTTGGGAAGCCCATGATATCTTGAGTGCTGACTAATTTGGGAAGCCGAGCAACACTCTGGAACCGTCCTTGTGGATTCATAGCCCTGGCTCGGGGGTGACTGGCTCGGGGGTGACATTGTTGTTGAGACTTGGAACAACAATGTCTACAGTTGGGTGGAACGTCCTTAGTCTATAGCCAATTGGTGGTTTCTTTTATTAAATATAAGTCCTCTATGTTATAGTATTATTTATCTGTGTATGATTCTTTTCGCTGTGTATTTATTTATTGTTGAATCCAATATTTAGAGTATGCATGCTTGTTGGTTATAATTTGTTGTGCATGTCATTTAGTTCCTTTATTTTATGCATATTTATTAATTTGAAAGTTATCTGTAAGAGAAACAAGTCTGAGAGCAGGCTTGAAGTAGCGTAGCCGATCCTATGGGTGACTGGGAACGTTACAATTCTAGTGAATCCAATCGAGCAATTCCAAACCTGCAATCACATATTCATTGAAGGACAATTGCAAAGAATGAAACAACGAGGGTTGAAAAATTGGAAGAATTGATTCCAACAAGTTTCCACTCAACATGTAAAATTTGGTAATGTTATTTTTCATGTGAAATGCGGACGTGTAGGATTCCTCCAACCAAGATTCAATAGTGTCATGAAATTTAAAATGACCACTATATGATTGTTGGAAGGAAATCAACAATGAGATACATACTTGATGAGGCTCGTGAATGAAAATTGCATGCAATGTACTTTGTAAGGTAGTCTCAGAGTGGGTAGTATTTCTCATCCCAGGGGTAGAAGTAAGACAACAAGCATTTGACATAATCATCGATTGAAATTGGAGGATCTGATTGTCGATGTAGATATCCCTAGGTTCAAATTTCATGTACTCCACATGCTGAGAGGAGATATAATGGTGGATTTTCTGAGGGAAACATTGATTGAAAGAAATCTCCAAATCCTCTCCTATGACATAAACAGAATCATGCGAGGAGTGCTAGAGTATTGGGATAGAATCCATGGATAAGTGATGTATCTGCTCTTGGGGAGGAACATGAAATTCTAGAGAAGATTGAGATGATGAAGGTTCTTAAATCAACTCAATGTTTCTTGTATGTTGCGTGGTGATGGTCTCTTCGTTTGTTGTCATTTGTTTGTAAGGATCAACAAACTCAGGGTGCTCTGCATACTTTATATTTTCAGAATTTAGCATATGTTCATCAAGGTTAGAAATCTCATATTGCATAGGATCAATGAGTGATAGGTTGATACTTTCATTCAATTCTAGAACTGGAAAGTAATCATCAAAAATAGGGACATCACAATCAGATTGTGATTCACCATGTTCCGAAAATTCGAATTGCAAAGGACTTTCAAAGGGATGCATTCTGGATGAAGTATTGTTAAGGATGAGTGCTCGATCAATCATTGTTGGACACTCTTCTTGATGTGGTATATAATTCAATGTTTCATTTCCAAAATAGTAATGTGAAGAGTGTATTTCATGATAAAAAGATGGTTTCTCATGTGGATGATAATCACCAAATATATTTGTATACAGTGCATGAAGATATTCAAATTTTGAAGATGATGGGATTTACTCGGTAAGAGATTCATCACAAACTAGAATATGATCATGATTTTCAGAAGGGGAATCATTACATGGTTCATACTCCAAGGCTACGGGGTCTAGGATTACTGATAAAGATTTCGTTGCAGCTGTGTCAGAGTACTGGTTGAATATTCTGCCCCCTATATTGTTTATGGTTGGATGCAAATTCTGTGAATAGGAGAAGGATAATTCTGTGAATAGGAGATGGATTGATTGTTCAGATCACATTCTTCAGAAATAGAGATGAGATATGAAAACCAATAGAATATTTCTTGGCCTAAGAGTTCATCCCTTTAAGGAAATCTACATTAAATCCACATGAATCTTCGAAATAAATCATTCTTAGATTCATTTCTTAGTGTACAGATTTATGCCAGTTCATCAATGAGTTCATCATAAACATAATTTTCATGAGAAGCAATAAATATTTCCATGAATTGTTTCCAACTATGAATTGATTTCACTGGAAATGTACTAAAACATGATTTAATTTTCCCTTCGAATGTGAGGATGAATAGTTAACATGTTTCATTGTCTTGTACAATCTTAGGATTTCTTCAATCAATGTCAAATCTTTGGAGGTGCGTAAATTAAAAGACATTCCCTTCACCATCGAATTTTTGATCGGACAATAGATTGACTGTCTTAAGTGAAATGTCGTCGGTGGGCCTTGAAAGACTCAAAGGGTCATCCCATACAGAGGTATGGAGAGGAGCCATGGGTTGGTTAAGAGTTAAAATAAATGACTCCACATGGGAAGGCTTGTCATCCAACCCTCCTTCTAGCGCCAATTCTGTTGATGGGTAAAAATTATCTCGACAACAGTAAGGGGTTCTCCCTGGTAAGAAGTACCAATTAGACCTCTCATCCTTTGGAATAGGGAACATATCCTGATTCTAGCCTGACAACCATTGCTAGTTTGGTTCTATCGATTGCAACCTGGTCCACTGATGAGGGTAAGTAATGGGTGGTTGTGAAAATGAAATATGTAGATGAAGACTATCTAGATGTAGGCATAATCTAATTCTAATCTAACATATCCTAGCTAGGAGAAAATTAACTTAAGAGAATGAGGTGTGGCATGAAACTAACTCTACTAGTAGCTTCACCCAAATAGCTAAAATGAAGCAATAAAGTCAGATAGCACATGAACATGAATACATAACCATAATAGTTTAAGTCACTATATCACATACATTAAAAGCTCATTTGCTCATGACATGTAATATAAGAAAGAATGAAAAAAGTGCAAGAAGACATATATTGCATCAGAATAGTCCATAAACAAACATGCTCTTATAGCCCATGTGAACAACACAAATTTTTCTTGAAATAGTTCGCAACAAAACAACAACACATGCGAGTCCTTCTCTTCGTCAAAACTTGGCCCTGAGGGATTCTTTGTATTAACAGTTTCAACAATAGTACATGGAAACTCTTAGGACAACTCTCCAATTTTAGTTGACACTGTATCCCAAAGTAGTTCAAAGGTGTACAATGTTTGAAGAGCCAAAATCCCTTTCTCTAGGTTCTATTCTAGTATTTATTGAGGTTCAATAAGACCTTTGGCCTTTCATCTCCCTTGGTGACCTTTCATCTTCTAGTGTTTGTCTTAATCCTCTTTGTAATGATTAGAAATAAGGAAAATGGTTACATTTCGAATTTGTCTTTTAGTGCTAGTGTGTTAACATTGATTTCAACCATATGTATCTTATACATCATGAAGTCTGTCTTTGGGTATAGGGGCATCTTTGTCATCCTGAGTTTGACAATCTATCGTCATGGAGTTTCTATATCCCAGCTTCATACATTCGTTTGATACTTTCTTTGTTTCTCCTCCAACACTACCACATCTTTATTTATTGCTCCTTTATCATCTTTAGTTGTAGATTTCATCGTGAGAATGCTAAGTGCGATCCTCCTTCGCTCGGTACTTGACAACATTCGACATACAATAGATGAGAATAAATCCAAATAAAATATCAAAAACAATCATTTGAATGCAAATAACTGAGGCATTAACTGATTTGAATATCAATTTAAATTCCCTAGATTCAGTTCCTTCTCCTTCTGCTCATAATTTGATGCGCAACGTTTTCTAGGGTTGCCAACAAGGTACCATATATTCATCTTCCAAAATGAGGGTAATAAGTTGGTATTTTATGAAAACCTATAACTAAAAATTTGTATATCTCAGAAATACCTTTCCAATGGTATAAAGAATGTGCAAAATGGATACTAAAGTCAAACATTATGACCATTTTATGAAAGCTAGTTTTCTTGTGTTTGGAGGAGTTAGTGGCAACTCCTACGACCTGCTCGGAGGAGTTAATGACAACTCCTACGACCTAGAAAAAGTGTACCATGTATTGGTAATTTCTCATATCACATAAATATAAAGTTTTATATTTATGAAATAGATTTCCAACGGTATAAATAAGTCGCAAAATGGACACCCGAGTCAAAATTTATGGTCGATTTACAAGAGACAATTCTCTTTTGCTTGGAGGAGTTGATGACAACTCACCCGACCTGATAAAAGTGTACCATGTGTTAAAAATTTATCAAATCACATAACTATAAAGTTTTATATCTATGAAATACCTTTCTAACGGTATAAAGAAATCGCAAAATGAATGCCCGAGTCAAAAGTTATGGTCGATTTACAAGATACAATTCTCTTTTGCTCAGAGGAGTTGATGACAACTCCTTCGACCTGCTTGGAGACTTTCTTAACAAATTCCCCGAACTTTCTCGAAGAATTTCTTAAAAAATTCCCTTAACTTGCAAGGATACTTTCTTAACAAATTCTCTGAACTTTCTCGCAGGATTTCTTAACAACTTCTTCGAACTTGCTCAGAGGCTTTTTTAACATCTTCTATGAACTTGCTCGAAGGCTTCGAAGGAAAATCCTTCGAGAAGCTCAGAAGAGTTGAAGGGAAATCCTCCAAGAAGATCAAAAGAGTTGAAGAGAACTCCTCTGAGCAACTTGGAAGATTTGAAGAGAACTCCTCCTTCTAGGGAAAGCAAAAATTGGAAAAATTCTAAGTGTCGAACTGGCAAGAGACAATGAGAGCTTGAGTTCAAAAGATCGTAACTTCCTCATACGATGCCCAATTGAGGTGTAATTTTTTGCAACGCGGAGAGCATATAGAAAATTTTATATCAAGATAAATTAACATGTTTTTGTATCATTTGAGTGGATCCATTTCTAATGATGGCCATGATTATCGAGGCTTACCTGGCGGGAAATCCTAAACGATTGTTTTGGCACTTTCGGACCTTAAATTTTGATTTCGTCAGTTGTGTTGGAATCATAATGGTGGGAATCAAACAATTATCTTGTTTCAGGGATGAAACAATCACTTTGACAGATGCCGAAAAATTGTATCCAAAGGTGTTTTTTAATGAAAGTTTGGGTTCCACGTTTGTTGGTACTTCATCCAAATTTAATTTCATCAATTGTTGGTTCATCTCTGATGTACATGCTCTTGATCCACCCATTAATTCTGGGATTATACATTACTATCACAAAGTTATAAATATTCCAAAACTACCAACTGACGTCCAATGCGCTTAGCACTGTCTAAGAGATAAAAGGACCAAATTTCTCCCAAAGTGCATTTCAGAACCTACACAATACCTGTAAGTGTTATGATTAACCCATTTGATGCTAGGCGAGGCTTCCACAATAGATATTTAGTTGTAACGTCAAGAAACAAAAAACAAACAAGCTAGTACCATGTGCGTGAAGAAAGCCAATGGGAACACTAAAACTTGATTATGAATATGATCTGAAGTGAATCAACTGAGATAGAAAATTAATGACCAACTATCTAGATATGTGTGAAGAGTTTGATCATTGGAAGTGTAAGGAGATTGACTGATGAACACAACAATAAGGGATCCAAGCTGGGAGGGGGACGAGATAAGCTTCAAGGAGAAAGTGGGCTACATTGACCTGATCAGTGTTGTTGAGAGGGAGCAGATTGCCCACGATGTGCTCGACGATGATGAGGGGTTGACATCCTTCTTTTGATTCTTTTACGATAGGAGAGGGAAACTTGTCAACGGGTAGTGTGTTGGGAAGAAGAGGTGAACCTCGTCAATAAGCAATGTAATGAAGAGAAAGGGAGAGAGAGTCACTATTATGTGATGCAACGACATGAGTATATGTTAGTTATCTGGTGAAAGGTGTTTGCGCGATAATAATGTGACCAATATTGGTGAGATGACATTGATCATGCAAATTGTGTCGACGATGAAGATGTGAGTCAGTGAGGTTTGGCAGAAGCGTGATAGTGCGTTAGCCAAGTTCAAAGGGATGTAGATGATGAAATGATGATAAACCAATGTTGTGTCAATGCAAAGGTGGAAGAAGGACGGGCATGTCAAAATACTATGTATCAGTGTAGGAAGAGGGGACTCACTGAAGTACAGATCGTTGGGTATAAGTGATTAATGGAGTAACCAGAAGTGGTAAAGCGAGGTAGGGCGAGGAGAACTTGGGTGTATCTATTTGCACGAGAGAGAGAGTGAGAGGGTTCCAATTGGAAGAATTAAAGGGGGGGGGGCAATTTCTTGTCTTGGATAATGGCTAAGACAAGAAAATTGAGAGGATGTTGTGGGGGCACAACAATACCTTATTGGTCTTAGGGGACAATAAACATCATCATCACTAAATCTCTCCATTATTTATCTATGTTGGGGAAAATACCATGCTTTTAGATTTTATGGCATCTCCTACATTGCTTTGAGTAGTGACTCTCTAACATGGATATCACATTTTTTTATGCATATATGATTCTTTGTATTAAGAACATGCTCAACAAAAGTTGAAAACTTTATTTTCCCAAGCAAAACCTTGCAATGATATTTAAGGGCTACTTATTCATGTTCATAGATGGTGTTCTTAGTACACTTGTCGGTGTAGACTAGTCTGTCTCATCCAAGCTGATTTGCATTGAGCACCTACCAACATAGAACTAGCCAAATGCCAAACAACATCAAGTAAAATCTTTTTTTTTTTTCTTTACATAATTCTATTTCTAATAAATTTTTTAGTACATTTTGAATATCCTTGTAAAATGTCTTTGTTGTTGTAGCAGTGATGGTTGTGTCCTTACCACTAAAATAAATAAACAAATGTTTGTTCATAGTTCAAAGATATATCATGGGAATCGATCGCAAGATGAATTAACAATAACATATTCTAATAAAGGAGGAAGCATTTTAGCAATGATATTAAGTAAAATATCCGTACCGAACCGAATCTTGAGATAAGACAACAACATCTCTAATAAATAATATCATTATCTTAAACTTGTGCATACACCTTTTTCTACATTTAAATTCAAAAATAATACTTCCACTAGCAATCACTCCATCGGTTGTTGGAGATGTCAAAATCGATACATATGACAAACTAAAAGTTCTAAAAGCACATAAGCTATCCCTGTGCACACATATGGGCTCAATCAGATGGGTTAACACTCATATGCTTTCACTCTAATAATCATTCTTATGTTGTGACATGAGGTAATGAATTTGTTTTATACATATATTAAAATATGTTGTTGGTGTTAAGTTATTTAATTTAAATAATGAATGCATACTCTTGTTGGTGTTAAGTTATTTAATTTAAATAATGAATGCACACTCTTAGTTACTGATGTGGCTGATTGTGAGGATGCCATTATTTATGTATATAATGATAGGGTAATCTAGCTAATTTTGTTGTTAATAATTTAATGCAAACTTGTTAATACGTTACCTTTGTGGGGTCTAGTTACAATGTGTGGCATGCATATTGTATTAATTAATTGACTTGCATATTAATTTTGACTCTGTGAGAGCTTGATAGCGGTAACATGATGTTGAGTTTGATAGCAAGTAGGATATCAAATGTTTACTACATTGAATATGATGTTGATTCTTAGGTAGGTTGTGTTGTGCAAGTCTTATGGGATAGCATAGATGGTAAGACATGTGCATACTCTTTCGGTTTGGGGAGAGGTCATGTGTTCGAGCCTTGTGTTCCTGGGGTCGTGGTTTAGCACCTCATATCATTCACGAAGTGGGGAAGTATTGGGTGAGTTTCCCGCACGGAATTTCCCATAGAAAAAAAAAGTTGTGTTGTGCAAATTATAGGAAAAATGTCTAAATGATTATTCTACTGGATATCAATAGATGTGTGAGTTTGAATGTAAATGGGTAAGGTATTAAGGCGAGTCATTCCAAAATGAATAGGGATTGTGAACATTGGGAGGGTTAGAGGCAATTTCCACCATATATTCTCTAATAACCTTGGGATCATGGGACTGGATGAGTAGGTCCATTTTTATCTAAATGGATGCGATAGGTCACTAAGATGCTTGTCACATGGAATTGGGACATAATGCTCCTCACCTTTTACTCCATTTGATAGAGGCTATGTGGTAGGGTGAAACAAATGAGACTTGGAAAATAAAATGGTTATTTGAGAAAGCTATAGATTGCTTAGGCCAATTAACTATTGTCATTTCATTATGGGATTATTTGAGTAACATGTAGAAAGAAAGTGCAAAAACTGAAAAACAATAAATGTATATGTATTTGGTTAAACTTCTATTTACATAAAAGAATAAGCTAAACATATATGTAGCAAACAAACTCTCATTTAACAATAAATTTAAGTTGAATTTAGTGAAATTTCTAAGTATGATCATAGTTCTACTATTATCAAGTTTCATGTATGATTAAACTTTTCCCCAATAATTTTACATCATTTTAAACCAACCCAAATACTTGAAAAATGAATAAGAGTTCTGAATCATTGAAACACTAACTTCTTACATCACCGGATTAAAAAAGATGAGGAAATTTTGCTACATGTTCAGTTAAAAAATTCCACAAATACCATATCATAACTAAAAATATGAAACATTTGAATGTCCATCTATAAGAATATAATAATTTACATCTATAAGAATATAATAATTTATTGTTGGTGATGATCCATCTTATCTTTTTATGATCATGGTGCAACTTTGATTTTCATGCTTTTCAGTGGTGTGACAAATTTAATTTTTCATCAATGCAAAGGGGCCAACACCAATGCACATGCAAGCTACCAAGAAAGTATATCAATGTGGGGCCTTTATACTAACATACAACCCCACATGGTTTTTTCGTATATATCATAGACTATTAATATGGATATAAAATTTGTAATTTTCTTGAGTTAACATAATCTGACCATTATCTTCCCATAAATATATTCTTGTCCTCCGAGTGTGAATGTGGTAGGAAGCAACATACACACTAAACAAAGGTATGAAAAGGTATAGAGTCCTTGTTGGTATTATACAATGACATTCTATTTCCTCTCATTTACTTGTAAAGAAATTAATATTGTGTGAATACAAGTAATAAGCATAGTTAAAAACATGAGTTGATGTTATTTGGAATGAGGTTAAATTGCAATAGGTGGTGTATCAGATAAGATAACATTGACTAGTTTGATTTAGTAGGAAGGATTTTTTGAGCACACTACCAAGTATTGAGTAAGAAACATAGTTACTAATTTAATGAGAACTTTTTAAAGTTTTCATTTTTTTAGTGATTGTTTTTATTTCCATTTTAAAAAGTGGTGTTATTGATAGCACCCTTTTTTTCAAGGTGGATTTTTAAAATTTTGAATCTTCTTAGCCATAAAGTATTTTTTTCAAATCTTGTTTTTTCATTTTTCTCTAAATTGTCAATTTTATTTTTTTTAATGATGTTTTTTCATTTTTTTCCAATGTCAAAAAACCCGTAAAGTTTGTCATTTATAACGACATAAAAAATGCTATATATCATATATCTTTTCAAAGTTTTGAATTTTTATCTAATTATGTATTATTAATTAATTTAGGATGCCATACATTTTAAATAGAATATAAAATATTGTTCTTAAACACCTTTTCAGCTTTACTTCAATTCATAACTGAAAATTATAGATAAATAATACATTTAAAAGCGAGCTATTCTTCTCATATTTATCAACTATCTTGTGATCATGAATATGTGATTTAAGTGACTCTTATGGTTTTTGCACTCTCTTTCATGTTTCTCTACCATCATGGTTTCTCCTGGAGGAGGGAGTGATGCTCCCTCTTACAGACACATTCTAGTTGGTCACATGAATGGTCCTCACGACCCCTCTTCCCCCCAAGTCACCCAAGCACATGAAACCACCTCCACGCTTGACACTTAGAAAGGAAAACAACCAACATTGAGCTCTCAATCATTTGCAAAATAATATCAAAGACAAAATCCAAATTCAATCCTTGGCTCTACTACCAACTTCCTCCCCAAAGCTTATGAAAATATTAAATATGAAGTAAAGATAGAGAAGATAGGAAACTACATACAATTTATGCAGAAACATGCATTCATCAACAAGTTTATGGGCATATGGACAACAAAAAAATCCCTCATCTAGTGGATAAACACAACTTGGAAACCTAAAGGAAAAATCGAGATCAATCTAGGTTTGAAGGGCTTCTTCACTGCTATCTTCTCAAACCTGGAAGACCGCAACATAGTTATTGAAAATGGTCCTTATTTCTTCATTTTCGACCTTGGACGATGCGATTTTCACCAAAAAAAGAAGATTTCACTACATCACTATTTTGGATTCAGTTATATTCCCTCCCTTAGGAATTCTGGGATGAGGAAATACTCGAAGGCATTGGCAATGCCCTTGGAAACTTTGTCAAGATCTCAAAGATCACCAAAACAGGTCGATACACAACTTATGCCTGCATTTGTGTCTATACGGATCTCACCAAGGATGTGTCGAAATCCATAAGCCTTTATTATCAGGACAATGAGTGGGTTCAAACCCTAGATTACGAGCACATCCCCTTCCGCTTCCAACATTTCCATGAGCATGTCCACCTTTTTCGAGATTGTCCTGCAAATGCTTAAATCATCACCTCCCCCTCCTCTTCCAACCGGGAGATTGATGGCTTTGAGAAATTTCCATCCAGGAAAATATACAGAATAAATCCTAATACCCTATCTACCAATAAGGGTTTCAAATGTTGAAACTCCTTTGTAACCATTTCACAGGAAGGGTAAGATCAAGAAACTCATGAAAAGCAAGGGCCACTGTAGGGTCACACCACAACCATTTCATCTCCACGGGATGAAAATGCCAAAATATGAAAAAATATGGACCACGGAGAAACAACCCATCAAGATGAAGAAGTGGAAATGCAGGAGGATACACAAGATCAATCATAGTCTGATGAAGGCGAGGACATGGACCTTGGATATATGGATCTAAAATCCATAGCATCGGCCTATAAGAAACAATATCTAAACTTAATCCTCAAACAACAAGTATAGCTCTTGAAGGATGCCTTGGTATGAAATCAAATATTCAACGGATCCGCATCATAAGGTATGACCCTGTATCCCTCTCTAACTTCCTCCTTGGACATTAAACCCTCTTCTTCACTACCTCCAAAAAATCCCAGAGAGAAAAAAATGAAGAAAGGGATATGATCCAACAAGAAACTACTCAACTATTTAGGCTAGTTTCTTGTAAATTCAAGGTGCATCACCCTAATGATAGACAAGTATCATCCCACACCCCCACCTTCCTCATGAAAATTATCTCTTGGAATATAAGGGGCCTTAATGGTAAAACCAAGCATAGGCTCCTCAAACTAAAAATTATGCAAGAAAAACCATCTTTCATCATAATGTAGGAAACCAAATGCCTCCATACTCTTGTTCAAACCCTATCCTCTCGCTTTTGGCCAGGTTCTCAAGCTATCACCATTGATGCTCAAGTCTCGGTCGATGGCCTTACCCTTCTATGGAACCCAGAGAAAAAAATGTTATCTAACTTCTTCTCCACTAAACACACTCTCTTTGCTAAATTTCAATTGATAGGATCCTCCCTCACTGACTTCATTACCAATGTCTACGAACTCAATTCCCCTACTGATAAAATGTATTTTCTCAACTCTCTGCAATCCCTTCAACCCCTTCTCCCTAACCAACAATGGATTGTTGGAGGGGAATTTAATATCATTTCCTCTCTCTTTGAAAACAAAGGAGGCTTAAGAACACTTGACCATGAATCTCAATCCTTCATTGACACCATTCACTCCCTCAAAATGGTAGACATTGGAACTGCCAATGAAACCTTAACTTGGAACAATCATTAGAGAGGCTAGCAATAGGTCGCCTCCCACCTAGATCGCTTCCTTGTCTCTGACTCGATCCTTCTAGCCAACCTTCACCCATTAGCCACCATTATTCCTTATGGTGGCTCCGATCATTAACCTATTCTGCTTCACCTTGAACTACACAAAAGTCCCCTCAACCAACTCTTTCACTTTGAAAGCTTCTGGTTGAACCACATTGACTTCCTAATTACCTTCAAATCTTGGTGCACCAACTTCAACCCTAGCTCCCGATCTCCTATTTACAAATTGTAGTAGAAACTCAAGCATATTAAGAAACAATTAGAAATATGGAACAAAGAATATTTCGACAATATCTTTCAAGAAAAAAACCAAAAAAACCAGAAAATGGAGCAAATACAACAAGACATAATACTTGAGGGAAGAATTGAAGCACTTACACAAGAGGAAGAGCATCTTCAAACCAAATTAAATGAACATGAAAATCAAGAGGAGATATTGTGGAAGAAAAAATCACGAATCAGATGGATCAAAGAAGGGGGGAAAACACAAATTTTTCCATTGGTCAATGATTCAGTGCAAACATCATAATTGTAATATCTCCCTCAAGGACATCTAAAGAAACAATTTAACAAATCATAGTGACTTGGAACAAGAACTAGTTAATTACTTTCAGACTCTCTTATCATAACCAAAATAGGACTACCGACCTTCCATACAGAAAACCACTCAAAATATCCCCTCTCTTGTCTCTTCGGAACAAAACGAGGCCCTCATGAGACCCATCACCCTTGAGGAAGTTGAGAAAGCGGTTTTAGATATGCCTAAAAACAAATCTCCCGGTCTGGATGGATTTACAACTGAATTCTATCAAGCATGTTGGCTTGTCATAAAATGGGATTTTTGGGTTGTGGTTGAAGACTCTATACTCCATTCTAATGTTCTACTAGCTTTCAATGCCACCTTCCTAGTACTCATCTCGAAGGAATAAAAAGTGGAAGACCCCCATAAATTTCATCCCATAGCCTTATGTAACGTCATCTTCAAAATCATCACCAAATTCATTGCCAATCGCCTCAAACCCTTTCTCCCATATTTAATTTCCCCTAAGAAAACTAGCTATGTGGAGGGAAGGAAAATACTTGATGGGATCATTCTAGCCCACACATTTACCCATTCTCTCAAAATCACTAACACCCATGACATTGTTTTTAAACTTGATATGTACAAAGCCTTCGATAAACTCAATTGGAAATACATTCATCATACCCTTCATATAATGTCCCCATCCACCCAACACACCGGGAAACACCATAGAGGAACATCTCTCTTAGCTCTGATACCAATTTGTAACATCCCCAACCACCCAACACGTCGGGAAACACCGCAGAGGAACATCTTTATTATCTCTAATAACAATTTTATATATTTATATGCACCTATATATCTCAGATTAACAGTTACACCACTCTTATCATGCCACTTATTCATGCAGAAATAACACTAAACATTATGTCTCTATAAGCATACAGACGACATATTCTAACCATACACATATTAATGCAGAATTAACAGTAAAAACATACATGAAATAATCCAGACAAAACCATAGATGTAACAACATATATAAATACATAACATGTGAATGAACAGGGAAATGAATACTTATCTTTTAATTGAGGTCCACCAACTGCGTGCAGAACTTCCACAAACCTCCCATATTTAGACCACTCTGCTCATCACGCTCAGTAGTGGATCACCCCCAAGATGGGACTAAGCTCCACCTAGGGTAAAGGAATCCTAGACGAGGATGATGTTACAGAAAACTACACAGTGCAACTGGAAGGATTCTCTCCAAGAGCCTACTTATGCCCACTACTCACAGAATCTCACTCCCCACATGCATGTTCCACCCCAAGAATATGCACCTTCACCGTTCCACAATCCATCGAATGTTCCACTTCCCTTTCAGAGTCTCAACAACATGCTGGATCAGGAATTCTTAGAGCTCTGTATCTGGTGCTGGACTCTCTCTAGGAGAAAATCACTTCCCAACAAACTCTCTCACATGGAGAGAGCTGCTCATAGGCTTGAAAACCTACCTCTTCAACCATGGGCCTGACAACCCGCTTCTTCAACCAACTTCAACTCAATTCCAACAAGTGAGGACAATAGCAAGTCTCAATATATCTCAAGGTATGTCAAAAACCACAATTCGATAAGGCACAACACGACTCTAGCAAGTACAGATACGTTGTGCTTCACAAGAAAAACAAGTCAGCTTCATGGGTTACTGGTTTTAGAGGTGTGTGAAATATGCAGGGGTCGATGAAGGAGGCCAAACGAGTTAGGTGGAGGGTCGGAGAATGGGGAGCGACCCTCCCCCCCCTAGTGAGCTGAATTTCCAACTTTCACTGCATGTGCCTAGGTCGACACCTATCTTCCTGGAGCTTCATTCACTCCATTTATCACTCGTTCCCTTTCCCAGGAACTTAGGATAACTGGGTTTATTTTAGTATTTTCATTTTCAGGAATATATTATAATATTCCCTTGGGTTAAGCTCTCTAGCTTAGCCCCTTTTTCCCAACCTCTCAGTCCCATCCATTTCCCTACCCAGTGGATCTTAGTCCACCATCACTCGTTCTTTGTGGTCGGTCTACACGCAGCGATGTATAGTTTTTATTAATGATCTGCATAATTAAATATACAAAAATCAGGCTTATTGGCCTTAGCATCTAGTATCTTCAGCCTATAACACATAAGCCTACCAACTTATCAACACTCATCTCACCAGCCTACAAACATCAATACATTTCACAAGGGATCATCCCGGGGTATTACAATCCCCTCCCCTTATTTTTTCACTGTCCTCAATGCAACTCTTTTACATAATATCAACAAGATTGTCAAAATATTCAAAAATATGTAGGTTCTCTATCTGCCTAGCATATTCATGCTCCCATGTTGCATCCTCAGGACCATACCAGGTCTACTG